>JAWQEG010005017.1:7500-62112 GCA_033782935.1 Petrolisthes cinctipes
TTCTCTCTCTCCCTTTGCTGACACACCTCATTCGCCACGCACACTAATTTGTAATTTTTTCCCGTCGCTAATGTTCCCTAGATATCCCTCGTTGTGGTCGCCATTTTCAATTTACTCTGCAGTCCAGATAGGGACCATCAAAGCTGGATAAAATGGTGCTTTAATTTCGAGTGAGAGTTTATCCTGCTTTTAGTGTTTCTCTCTAGGATGTGTATAGGTGTGTGGGGGTATATATATATATATATATATATATATATATATATATATATATATATATATATATATATATATATATATATACAGGGTGTATCGCGACGTATATCATTAAATTACACCAGAGATATAAAGTATAATTTTGAGTATATTTTGTTGTATAAAGTATGACTATGGCTTCAACTCTATACCTCCTCTGAGGGATGCTGTTGATCCACCAAAAAGGTGGACTCATCCGCCTTCGGAACAGCATTTCCTCTGAACCAGGACAACCCAGTGCCCCAAACATTCTCAACTCATACGACTCACCCAAAATGCAAGAAAGACATTGCACATAGGTGAACCGGTGACACAGGAATATTATGATGAGGTATACCGCCCACCACGGTCGAGGCGTCTGTTTACTGGTATAGTTGGGAGGAATCATTAGTCTTCCAATTTACGAACAAGAGAATCTCCCCTTAATGTCACGTTGTCAAACTAAATGAGTCTTGGCTGCAAACCTTTGCCTCGTTACTTGTTCTACTCTGTAAGGTGATGAGAGATTCGTTCATGTAAATACATATTTTATGTCCAATATCCATCACGAATGTCACACGATATTCTTATAGGAACTACACACTCATTCATTGACAGTAATTATTCATTAAAGGTTGTGATAAAAATCCCGGTCTATGAAAGCAAATTAACGAGCAAGAGTATTTCCAGGTTTCATTTGATGTGCGTCATATTAAAAGCAATTTTATATCAAACGAAAATAGTGTCTATTTAATGATCAAAGGTCTTTTGAGGACCGTTTTAAGCGTGGCAAGTTTCTGAAAATATTGTGGTGACTACACTCGCTATAATATGTTGTGGAACACTTGGACTTACGGAGGCTGGCTCTAGTTAGGTCAGTTTGGTGTCCTTATGTTTTATTCACTGAATTATATTGCATGGGACATGTAGTGTCCACAAATTTTTAATGGTGAGTATGCATTATGAGGCGGAGACATCTCCCATATATCTGGTGAAAACAATGCAACATAATCACACCAATAAATGTGTGAGTCTAGCACACATACCGGTATATAGGTTGCTATTCCTCTAATCCAAGGGCCTTTTATATTTACAGTAATAGCCTTGATGCTCTTAAATGTTAAATGAGTTTGTGAAGTCCAAAATCATGTTCAGTTTCATTCAAGTTTGTTGTAGCCCACCATGATAGTGACTGAACATCTAATACACAATTTGGCATTCGACTTTGAATTATCCTTTTAGAGTGGATACTACAACAGTTAACAATCCTCTGACCAAAGTATTTAAGCATTAATAAGTGTTGAAAAATTATTAACTCCCAGTGATTTTTTATTCGTCTTTCGTCTGTTTTCCGGAGCGTATCGCTAACTACTAAAACTTGGGCCTCTCCCTCAAGGCAACTTTCCCGAGCTAAGACGATACTCAGTAGGGATTGGAAGAGATTTTTTGTCGACAAGTTGCTAGCTGGATGCTCAGATATGATTTCTTTTCATTGTCTTATTTACTTTCACTCGGGTAGCCAGTAAGAGGTCCGATTCAGGGCTCACACAAGAAATCGAGGTCTTAAAGTTTGCAGTGGTCGGAAAACACAAAGTTACAAGTACTTCAGTTCACAAAATAATCAGTATTCTTATAACGTCCACCAAACCAGCCTTTAACCACCACCATTAGTTTATTAATTAACCACCATTCTCTAACCACCACAACCATCACCACCACCACCACTTTCACCACTACTCACAGCTCCGGCCACCACCACTACCACTACTACCACAACTACCACAACCATCACCACCACCACCACCACCACTTTCACCACTACTCACAGCTCCGGCCACCACCACTACCACTACTACCACAACTACCACTACCATCATTACCACCACCACCACCACCACCACTACTCACAGCTTCAGCCAACACCACTACCACTACTACCACCACTACCAATACTACCACAACCACCACTACCATCACTACCACCACCACAACCACCACTACCATCACTACCACCACCACAACCAGTACTACTACCACCACCACCACCACCACCACCACAACAACAACAACAACTACCACTACTATCACCACCACCACCACTACCACCACCACTATCACACTCTGAGCCAGCCATTCTCCTCCTCGTCTAGTCATTAGCACGCCTGGAAATCTACCACCACCACCACAACTTCCACAACCATCACCACCACCACCACCACAACAACAACAACTACCACTACTATCACCACCACCATCACTACCACCACCACTATCACACTCTGAGCCAGCCATTCTCCTCCTCGTCTAGTCATTAGCACGCCTGGAAATATACTCTTATTTTTCTCTAGCTTCAGAAATTTGTCAGCCCTTTTTTCTCTTCGGGTTGTACTGGGTTGTTCATTTCCAGTGTCTCTCTCTCTCTCTCTCTCTCTCTCTGTCTGTATGTGTGTCTGTATGGCTCTGAACTATACTGTAACTACTTATATTCACTTTCATCTGCCCATCCATGTCGGGTCGCCTTAATTAATTAGCATTCATTATTGACCAACAACAATAGCTGTTTACAAATGTTTACACCTACTACTACTACTACTACATATTATACTATTATTACTACTACTACTACTACTACTACTACTACTATTATTATTATTATTATTACTACTACAACAACAAGAACCTACAAAGCGAGGTAGTTTCCATGGCGACAGAAGCTTGGTGCAATTAATATCCTGTCTCCTTCGACATACCAATAAATGTGGAGCCCTATTATTTCATCCCTTTCTAATTAAGCCCTTTGTTGTCACCAACTTAATGATACGACCAAAAGTGTGTACGTGAATATGGAGAAATAATTATGTATGTAATTGTGTACGTGGGCTAGAGTACATTTGTGTACATGGAAGTACAATTGAGTATATGGGTGTGTGTGTATTACCGTTCCCCTTTGTGAGAGAGAGAGAGAGAGAGAGAGAGAGAGAGAGAGAGAGAGAGAGAGAGAGAGAGAGAGAGAGAGAGAGAGAGAGAGAGGCTGAGGCTCATTAGCGAACTGGAAAAGCCCTTGGTACAGAGATAAGTGACTGTAAAACAGCCAACGATGTTCGAATGAAATAGGAGGGTGAGGGGAGGGAGGGGATGTGTTCTTGGATTACATAAAGATCTATAAAAGGAAGGAAAATGTGTAGGAATGTCCCAGAGAGGCAGGGCTTCTCCGCCACCTTAGGCTGGACAGACTATAGTCAGCCATATCTGAAGTTGACTCGGGTCCCGTTTCGCTGTAATAGCCGCGGAGTAAGGGACACAGGGAATCTCTCCTCTGTAAGATTTCCCTAGCAAAAGGTTACCTCCAGCAGACTGTGGAGAGATCATCGGTTATATTAAACTACTGTACTGTACAATCTCTGTGGCAAAAAAATATATATATATAATCGAAAAGTTAAGATCCTGGCATCAACATCCATGAGACCACGCAAGTTAAGTTGTTGTTAATTATAAATAAGGGAAGAACTTGTGTATGGTGAACTGGAGGGCTACTCATTACTCCAAACTATCCAATGAACAAATTACCCCAATGTTACTAATAGAGGGAATCTGTTCCGTGAGATTCAGTATTTGGATCCAATTTGGCGTCAAGTGTTTCTCCTTTTAATTAACCTGTGCGAGTAGTTGGGGATAAATGGCAAAACAGACCTAACTTTCTTGGATATATATAGTCCTCTAATGGAAGTAAAGATAATTATAAAGCAAGAGAAGCCAATGCCATTTAAGTGGTTAATAATTGCTATGATGACATTTTGAACCTTCAGTCAGTGTCTACTAATTACTGTAGAGTCGGCAGCATACGTTCGTTTCATTTCCACCTACGTATGTATGAGCTATATTGATGTTGTAACACAATTTGAATGCAGAGATGACATATATACTTCACATATGGTAAATTACACATGTTTTTAGGAGAGAAACTGGTTCAGAATGCAACTATCTGGTCATATTAGCATTATCAAGTACACAAGATGGACCCGAATTTATGCTGTACATTTAAAATAAAAGTACAATATCTCACGAGTTGTGAAACTATATTGGTGTTCATTGGTGTAATTTTTCTTTTCTCGCACTGCTTTATCACAGTCATTATCCTCAGTCTCCAGGGCCTCTTCTATAAGGTTTCGTGTTTTCCTGATATACGCATTTTTCTTCCTGCCTCACCCTTTCTCTTTCATCTCTTCCTGCCTCCATCGCTCCCTTCCTACCTCTCTTGTGCAGACTCTCTGAGAATTCGCCCCTTCCCTGTGATTCTCCCTTTTGCTCCACTTCCCACATTTTTACTCGATTCTTTCCCATTCGTTCTTTCTCCTCCGTCTGAGATCATTCATTCAGTCCGTCAATTTGCTTCACCATCAGACCATCAGTCTCCTCCCTCGGTGTTTAGTGTGTCTCAGTCTCTATCTATTTAAATAGTCTGTCTGTTTGTCTATCTCATTCCCTGTGTCCCTGATTAATTTCCCATGCACTTCTCACCTTCCAAAACACCTGCTGACTGACAATCTATTCCCCTTTCATTCATCTTCTCCTTCGCTGTTCAATGCATGTCACTCTCCTCCCTCTCCTCTGTCATCTCCCCCTCACTTCGACCCTCGCCTATCAGTCAACTCACGTACAACTTTTTTCCTTCCCTCTTGCTCCCTTACTTCCTCCTATCCTCACTCCTTCCCCTTTACCCCCTTTCCATGTCCCCTTTCTCTCACTTCTCTTGCTTTACATTGTCGCTGTTTTTTCTCTGTTTCCATTTTTTCGTCTTATTTTCCTTTATCTCACTCTCTCTTTTAGCACCTCTCATATTCTTTTATTTCCTCCTCTCGCTAGACATCACCTCTCCTCCTTCCTACCACTCCCATTCCTTCCTTAGCTGAAAACCAGGAAGAAGGCAGGTAAAAAGGTAATGAGCTGTTTCCAATGACTACAAAGAAAGGAAGGTCAAAAATCAACACTGACAAATAACTGTTTACAGAATTTTACCAAGCATTATCCCCATAAAAACTCAGCTGCATTGCATACAACACTTTGGAATGGAGGAATAGTTTAAGATATGAGAAAAATTCACTCTTCTCATATCTTGAACGAGAGGGAGAGAGTGAGTTACAGATATAAATAGAGATAGATAGATAGATAGAGATAAGGGATACTCGTCTAATCTCGGCATGGAGCGCTATAGTGCCCGACGTGAGGATAACGAGCATATAATGGCCTTGGGAGGAGCGAGCATAAATGACAGGAAATGAGCGTGTGAGAGATGGTGATCAAGGTGATGTATGGTGCAAGGGATTTTCCAAGGGGTTCTGTGTTATGGTAAAGAGGTAATTAAGGCAGGTTGTTGACCTTCATTTATGCTACGTTTCACTCATCCACTAGTACTGTAACTATATATATTACTGGGACAAGCACGTGCATAGATACTCGTTTTTACTTTGGTTTAATCCTGCCTTATACTTACCCACCATATCCCCACAAATATGCAAGGTGCGACAAAAATATAGTACTTTTCATTATTCAATATTGAAGAGCAAGGCAGGAAACCGTCCTAGGCCTGGAAGAAAATTCTAGGACGAAAAAAGGGATAGAGAAGTGGGACAGCAGGTACGAAGGAAATAGAAGAAAAGGAGGGACAGTTGAAGAATTTAAATGAATTGACTGGGGCAAACGAGTGCCCAAACCCTTAAAGTACTAACCACATCGCAGCAGACAATACCCTCTTACAGAGTCTAAACCCATATACTGTAGCTCATTCCCTTCCTCATCAACCATGCACAAAAAATTGTACAGGCTGAAGATTTTTTCTTAATCATTGATATAGATTACCAAGTCCATTATCATATAAACCATATAATCTATACATTGTAATCTGGATACGATCAAACCCCAAGAGAAAAATAAGGAACAGCTGAACGATTTATATCTTTCCTTAATTCGACCGATGACAAGATACTATTATAGGTTTATGAGAGGAATGGCCATTCTCTATTTACTCAATTTTACTCAAGATGCAATTTACTCAAGGAGCATTCTCTATTTACTCAAGTTCCTAAATATGCAATACAATAACTTGTCAATTAAAGGGCACAGAAATCAAAATATATTTAATGTTTATTGTTTCTGTTAAGAGATTATGGTTTCTGTGATATAACTCATTCTCATCATTATCAGCTTCTCAATAATCTGTATCACTCCACACGCAAGATTTTGTGAAGATGTACATGAATGTTTAAAGGACTACATAGTTGGGTTGTAGAGTGGAGTTCCTATGGGGGAAATTATCTATTACACTACCAGTTTCTCCTATGCAGCAGCTCTGGATGTGGATGTATGTATCCAGCAGCCATGTCAATGTAAGTGAAGAGAAGAGAGATGGAACAGGCTATGTGGCAAAGGAGTGAGCATGGAGTGAACGGCGAGTAAAATTGTATGTGATGAACAAGAAAGGGGTGTGTGAATGAGGAAAGGGAGAAAAATATGAATGTAAGGGGAGGACTTGACCAAGCAAGGACGAAGTGTTGGAACAAGAAAAACTTAAAGACTTCTACTGCTGTATCATCTAGGAATGAGTTTCCAGGAGTTGGATTTCAGAGCTACAGAAAGACAGGTACTAAAGACACACTAGGGGTGGAAAGTATCAACTCTAGGGAGTATGTAGTCCTCTCCTTGGTGAGTGAAAATCATCTGATGCTTTCTGTTGTAAAATAGAAAAGCCGAGATAGTTTTGAGAAACTTTTAACCCTTTGGGTATATGTTGCTTCCCTGTGGTACGTGAAATTATATGGCATGAGATACCATATAAATTACTCAAATCATGGTATAGGCTTACAGCCAAAGGGTTACCAGTAACTAACTTTTCTAGTATCCCATTCCTAACTTTATCACTTGTTAGCCCAAAGAACCTCCTCCAACAAGCCTTCTTTCCACTACCTCTCTTAACTCCATTCCTTATAATTATTGTCCCATTCCTGGAATTTCAACACTTGTACAGTATATCAAGAAATTTTACTAGTCAGGCACATCTAATGCATGTTCACATATACACTATTAATGCATTGTTCCCTACAAACAAATAAAAAAGTTCAGGAGTCCCTTAGAGACAATATGTGCTTGTCAGTGGCATCTGTGTTGTACTGTACACTCTCACCAAAAAGTATCGGTCCACCTGGTCACGAGATTTCTGGAAGTGAACATTAATTCACATGGGCAGTATTATCGTTTGGGTTGGTAATCATGACTGTGAGTTGTCACCATTCTCTAATCATATCACATTAAATACTGTTACTGCATCAGTGCCATGTGTTACATAAAGAATTGATATGAATGGAATGTGCTCTTATACCCATAACCACTGTCATTTGTATTCATGTAAAGTAATGCATCTTAGAGAACATGACAGGCCAGAGGAATGACTTGACATATAGGGATTATATGGTGCTTAATTTCATGAAACAGGTCTCAGTCGATTGGCTTATTATGAGTCATATAGTGACTTGGAATGAAAACGAATCATTATTTGAATCACAATAAGTCTTTGTGGTGATGGCGTCTGAACTGCAGGCATACCAACAAAATGCAGACGTCACAGTAAAGTAGCACAATATTTCGCCAGTAGTGCTATATTATTTTGATGTGAAAGTGGCCCAATACCTTTGGGCGAGAGTGTACAGTCGGCGGCAAAAGTCGTGTTGCCACATCTACCAAATCATGAAGTAAAGTATGGAAATATAAGCTTTACTGAGTCGTAAAATGAAAACCCAGTGTAGTTTACTAATTTGCCCCCTGGATATTGTAATTCTGTATGGTGAATGTGTTGGTTCAATGATTATCTTTTACGTTATCCTTCAAGAAACGCTAAGTGAGACGATACGACTTGCCGCCGACTGTACATTGTAAAATTATCTACATATATAAATGGATACAGTACGGGCATTCCAAAAGATACATACACAGTGCATAAAGCACAATCATTACAGCTGGGTTGAATGGATGTCTGAAAAAGTAACTCTGAACTCAGGGCTCCTGCAGCCATGGTACAATATTAAATACTACATCCGTTCAACACTTATCAGGCTCATGTGTTTCACTGATTTAATCCTGATTACCTTAGTCCTGTATGTGTAGATATAATTCACATGCATGCCTGGCAGAATTTGCCAGCTGACCGTGCTACCCACCAGGCAAGCCCGCTCATCTGGATATGGCTTAAAAATGACCTGTCTCAGTATGTTGATATTCTGACCTCAAGAATGTTATACAAAATACTTTGCTTTGTACAGTGCCTACAAAAAGAATAATTATGGCTTCTTGAGTTAGCCATTACGATATTGGATGATGAAATCAGAATTTTTTTTCAAATTCATGACCTTACTGAAGCAACTCAATTTGAAAAATCCATTTCCACACCCATTTGTCCTTCCATAAGAATACTTATTGCAGGGTCATACTTTGTGTAGTACCAGGACAGTCTCTCAATCTCCATCTTTTAGTATACATTACAAAATGCATACCTAGAGTCAAATAAACATTCCTGCAGTTGTTCTGATGTCATATTTTCATTATTGCTCTCTCAGCTATATTCATTATTATACTTACTTCACCAAACATGATGGTTATCTATACACATGTATACATTATCTTTAGTCATTGTATTGTTAAATCCATTTTCTGCAGCAATGGGAAGAGCCTACAATATTATTAACAAAAGAATCATTATGAAGAATTACAAAGTTGTTCAACAAGCTAAGAATTCAACAGCAGTGGGAAAAAAGAATATGAATTTTAATACTTGTTCATTAGCTATGATCTAATATGTATTAAATCAGTATACCGTACTGCTCCCTGAAAATTTAATTAATTGTGATGCATAGAACAAAATTATGTCTATTTTAAAATAGGATTTTGTGGGCTTATGAAGTCTAGTCTTGCAGTGGACTACATGAGAATAGAGGCAGAGTACTCCTTCATTTTATACCACAAGAGTAGCTAACAGTCATGCTTAACACTACCTCACAATTTACTGGTACATAATAACCAATATACCTCAACTGTGGATTACCAGACCTCCATCAAAATGTGAAACAAATAAACACTTCTATGCAATCCAAAGGTTTACAAAGACTTGTGCAAATTTGACAGCTAATCAATCTATCTGGAATCAAACTGATTATGCTTTTGATTCTAGACACATGAATGTCAAAAAGGGACCCTAGAACTGTGAAACAAGATGACCTGCATGGATCACACCTACATTTCTGACACACACTAAAACTGTGCTTCATCAGTGACTTCATTAAACAATCACCAGCACAAAGCATCCATCATACTTTTTAGTTTTGTTGAATGTTTACAAAACTGATAAAATGCAAACTGTTTATGCCTGACTTGACTCTAAGCACCTGAGAATACTTATTTGCAGATATTGAAATTAGTCATTATTTAACTTATGCATTATATAGTGGAATTAGCACATTATGTTTGCCAGGTGTGAATAAAATATGTGCCAAGGAACTTTCAATGAGTGATTCCTGTTTTCCTCACCCACAATATTCTCCCTTCATATTTAAAACATAAAATCAGACAAGGTAGAATGCTCCTGCTGGCCTCTCACACCACAGCACAGTACACTTACTGACAAGTGCAGTAATTTATACATGATTAATTTATTTTATTTTCTCTTCCTATAGGGAGAACAGTGACCTCTGTATAGATCCAAAATATGTCTTCCATTAAAATTAAGATAACTAATGATAAAATTAGAATCTACTGCATCAAATTCATCAACAGTAAATCATATAAAAAATCTTTCAAGTTAAGTGGAAAAAAAACATGAAAATATGTCATGCTTATTCAAAGACCTTGGACAATAACAAAATTTTCCCATCAGGTTGAATGCCCGGCAGGAAGGCCTAGTGAGACAATCTACATCTATACCACTTACCCTCCCAACCCTCTCCCAAAACTACCACTCTACCGGATTGAGATCAAGCCAGACTGGAGAAGCTTCTGAATCTTGGTGGCAATATCTGGGTTCTTCAAGTGGCTGTAGGAGTAAAGGGAGATAACTATTAAACATAACTCTAATAAATTAGGAACAAATATATTCAGTAAATAAATATACTACAGTATAATGATAACATCAATTACTCATAAAACAAGTGTTCCACAATTATAAGCTTCATGGTGAGTTTTAAGCACAAGTATGAGACAATGGAAAGTATACTGAAAATAGGCCAAATAAGTTTCACAGTGTTGTGTCTTAAGTATGTATGAGGAACTGGCACTCAATGTGACAACACCTGTCTATAAATGTACCGACCTGGCACTCATTAGGGTTAAACTTGCAAAAATACTACAAGTAAAGACTCACTCTTGAAGGGCACGAGGATCAGTTTGCATCTGCTCGAGAATCAGACGCATTGCTGGGTCCTTCAAGATCTGTTGCACCTCAGGGTCTGCCATAGCTCTCTTCCTTACCTGTCATAGAATATCAGGTAGCCAGGTTTGAAAAAATATGTCCATTTTATGTCAAGGTACCATATGCATTTACAGTATGTAATTTACTTTTATATATTGTCCAATCAGAAGAGATACTTAGGGAAAGAGATAAAAATAATCATTAATAAATGCATCGCAACAAGAGAAAAATGCAGTATGTAGTTATATTTTGAGTGATAATTAGTATCTAAGAGACTGGTTAATATTATGTACACCCATGATCCAAAGTTTCGCCACCCCCTTGGATGGCAGGAAGAAGTCAAGGTTAAAGATAGGCTGGACGATCAGACAGAATGGTGTATCAGATTGGTAATGAGACCAATAGTGAGGTTCACATTCCACAAAACATGAACAGTTCCGACCGAAGAATCTCGAACAGAACTCGAACCGTGTTACAAATGAAGCACCAGCATCACATATAAAGCCGTTTGTCTGATCACCCCGCCTATCTTTAACCCAGACTTCACCTTTCTGATATCAAAAAGGAGATGGCAAAATTTTAGATCGTAGGTATACTAAATGAAATTTTGTTTAATTTTAAGGAGATACACTACTTTTAAGAGCACCTTGATTCCTCCAAAGTACGCTAAGAAACAGGACCAGATTAGCAAAAATAACGGTGGCCTGTTGCTTGGAATAGTTTGGAGAAATTAGTAGCTCCAGATTTACCAACATTGTATCATACTTCCCCGTTATAAAATCTAGTAACTTGTGAACTGTCTGGCCTGTAGACATGCATGTATAATTTTCACCACTATTATTATTTCTGAGAATAATTCTCCTAACAGACAAAACACACATTACTTGACACATCAACACCCTGACAAAAGCAAAGAAATTACATTAAGAAATTTCAGGCACCAACAATTTCAAATACTATACTTCTTATAAAAGTCTTTGTGCAACACAGATAGGTGCAGAAGAGATATTCAAATAATTACTCATGGTTACTACTGCACATCCACATCTAATGCAACCCAAAGATGGTGGACTGAGTATTTACACTGTCTCAGACTTACCTCTTCTGGGTCTTTATTGACAGCCATCATACACTCACGGAACCCATCCAGAGCATCCTGACAGTTAGCGTCTATGTCAATGGCCTTCTGGTATGCATCCTGTGCCTTGGAAAATTGTTTCAACCCTTGGTGGATCTTTCCTTTCCGGACATATCCTTTCACTGTAAAAAGGAAGACTTGTGTACTTAGTGGTACTGGTTAACAGATATGGGGAGAGTCTACAGCACTCACAGCACATACAAACCAAAGGAAAAAAATATGTACATTGGCAATAGTCTAAAGTTTTCCCTACACATCCCTCTCCCATATTCACACTCACTTCAAGTTGTCGCTGGTTTGAATATGAAGTTGGACAACTTGAAGGAACGAGTGTAAAGGAGGAAGGGGGAGGTGTAGGGAAGTTATTACAGTTGCCAATTAACATTTTTTTTTTCCTTTGGTTTGTACGTGCTATGAGTGCAGTAGACTGTACTTTCAATACTTCCTGAATAGTTTTTTGTAGACAGTAATTCATTATCCACCTGCTTCCTGCATATACTGACAGTGTACCAAAAATGATTATCAACACACATTAGGGAAAGTTTTCTATCATATTCATTCCCTTGAAACAAGGGGATGGTGGTGGTGGCGGCAATGATAATGGTGTCTTAACACAGCTGTTATACAGACTTTTTTACCATCTGGGTCTGGGATTTTTCCTAACCCAAGTAAAATAACATGTTATTAACCAAAGTAAAATTATCCACAGTACCTACAGTACGGTAAGTGGTACAAATTGGAGGAATGGAAAAGTTAATAGACTGATTATGGCAAGTCTCTAGGGTTATTTTTATTGATTAATTTAAAGCAATGAGCTTACCAAAATTAGGTTCCAGCCTAATGCACTGATCACAGTCCTTCAGTCCAAGGCTAAATTCTGCCAACTTGGTGTAGCAGGCAGCACGGTTGCTGTAGATCTTGGCATCATCTGGGTTGCGCCTTATAGCTTCAGAGTAGTGACGGATGGCAGTGGGGTAAACACCCTTACGGAAAAACTCATTACCCTTCTCTTTCTCCTCCTCAGCCTTGGCCGAGTCAATGTACGCTAACCGTTCATGCTCTTTCAGTAGCTTTTCTACCTGTATTACCAAATACAATAATTACAATTATTACATATTTTGATGACCACTTCCTTCATACAGCCACCAGTATTTCTGAATGGATGATCAATTTGGTAGTCTCTAATCATAGAAAAAGGTTTATTTCCAATAATAACCATAAAATATTAATTACACTGATGATGTACCGAAGATGACACCAAATATATACCGAAGTTTGATTTCTGTACACTCTACATGCACAAACTTGATAACATTTAACTTCATTAATTATGAGATATGGACAGGCAGCTAGAAGGGTAAATGTTAAGTTCATAATGTGTTATTTGGTATCAAGAAACACTACTAATGGTATATTCTATATTTTTCCTCACCTTACTCAAGAGTTCTTTGGTTTCTGGAGTGCGGTGTTCAGATAGAGATTTTTCAAAGAATTGCTTTGCCTTTGCATAATCCTGCAACATAAAAGAAATGTAGGATAGTTAAGTTTCAAGTACAACAATTTTATTAGGAAGAGGGAGGTGAGAAGATGAGAACCAGGGGAAAGACTGCAGGAAATAAAGCAGAAGGCAATTAAAGTTGGAGGGCTTAACACATCCCTTCTCAGATTTTTCATAATTAAAGTTTCTTATCTCCATTATCAATGTTAATGTGTGTGTGTTTGTTGTTGGGTTTACAGCTAGGCAGCTGATGTCACATTTCTTTCACTTCTTTATCCTTCGTTGGTCATATATTTGATAACCGTACTCAAATATCTTTTTACGCTTATAATGGATCAGTTTCTATATTCATCTATCTATCTATACTTCTGATACCTCATTCCCTCCAGAACTCCCCCAAGGGATGGCCACTACAGAAGTCTCTTATCCTGTTATGTCTTGATATTCCCTCCTTGTTTGATCAAGCCCTCCCCTTCTATTCACATTCCTCTCCTGCATAGTTTTCCACCCTGTTCAATCAACTGACTGGTGGTCTTTCTCTCGTACCAGTTCCTCATTCTCACTCTCATATACATCCATAAGTTATGCCAAAAATTATACATCATAATAACAGTAAAAATAAACTAATGACTCACTCACCTTCAAAGCCTTGTGTGCATTACCAATCCTAGTGAAAGCCTTAGCTATAAGCTTGAAGTCTGCACGGTTCTCTCTTCCCACTTCCACCGCCTTTTCACAAGTGCTGATGCAGTCTTGGAATTTTTGCATCTCAAAGTACACAGCTGAGGGTTAAAGACATGATTCATACTGACTAAGTCATATTTACTGCTGAAATCACATATTCAGAAAACAGGTAAACAACAATATAGTGACTCAAACTCTCTTGACCATCCTATCAGTCTCCATTCTTTCTAAATGTTAACAAAACTGCAATTTTTTTTATATTATTCATACAATCACACCACACTTCACAGTTTTCACAGATTCTCCCTTGTAAAAAAAAAAAAAAATGCCTATGGTAAATTGAGTCAATGTCAATTTTACAATACTTGGACTCACCCACCTATTCTCCTAAGGAATGTGTAAATAGTTTTGAAGCAGAACAGAGACCGCTATCACGAGTCTCATAAAATATGTTAATTTATGTGCTCCAGTTACACGTAAGTATGGTGGCAAAAGTTTTAATTAAGTAGACAGTGGTAGGGTTTATGGATCTGGAACCATGACTTATTGCTAATAAAATAATTGAGGGTACAGGCTTGTTCCAAGAGAATTCATCCCCAGAAATTAATACTGAGTAAAATGCATCACTTCTCTGATCCTCACCTGCTTTATTGCTGATGAAGGTCATGTCAGTTGTGTCGAGTGCAATGGCCTTATCATAATGGATTAGAGCAGCGTCAAAGTCCTTTTTCTTGTAAGCTGCATTACCTGCCTCCTTCTCCTTCATTGCCTGCAATATTAGCAATTCGTATCTTATCTTATTCTGCACATGTAGAAAATGCTTGCTTGCAATAAACTCACAAGAGAGTCAAAGTAGGAGAAGCATCAAACACACTTCAACTGTCAGTTTAATCTATGTGAGAACTTATCTGCAGACATGATACACATATACAATATCACAAACATAGAATGGAAATGTACAAGAACAGAACATAAATTCTCAAATCTCTCAACATTCTGCAGTTCTTAGGCATCCACCCACCTCCACTGACCCCAACATGGGTGTTACTTCTTAACCATTTGATGTTGTTGTAAAGCACTCAACCAGACAGTCTGGGGAACTACAACAACAACAACTCAGAAGGAAAAATAATGAAACATCATTAGTAATGCCTGCCCTTCAAATGGTATTTTCTTACTCATTCTGTTAAGTAATTGGTATGATACTTGTCATCACTCACCTCAGTTTGTTCAGGTGAATTATCCACATCCATCTTCTCCTCCTTTGATGATGTTCCCCCCTTCTTTGGTGCTGTTGCCTCCTTTGGTGGCGGTGGTGAATACTTTGATCCTGGTGTTGGTACTCTGGACCTATCGGAATTAGTTTTGAAGTAGTTCTTCTGTTCTGCAGGGGTAAAGTCCATCCCCAGTAACACACTCAGCGCTGTCAACACACGCTTGTCCCCCAGCTTTGCTCTGAGAGGGGTGAGCAGAAAAATGACTAAGCAATATCACGGTTTCCATAACCTATTGTCCCTTTCTTTTCAGGGGGTGGGAGCCAAATCAACTAAATGTAGTCTATGCACAACACTACTGCTGGCAAAGAGGGAAAGCTAGGTGTAGTGAACAGTGGATGAGTTTCAGAAAGTATACAATGGAAGGAATTGAAGAAGAGGAAGAAAGAAGACTGCAATATGCCTGAAAGACTCTATACTAGTAGTATGAGGGAGAAGGAGATTAGAGTGGTGAGACAGCAAACACAAAAAATATTGAAGGAAAGGAGAGACAGTTGAAGAATTGAAAGGAAGTGACTAGGGTCCAAAGAAGCACCAAAACCCTTAAAGTACTGCTCATATCATTGCAACCAATACCCCCCTACATGGTGTAAAACAAGAAAACTAAAGGTGAATATTAGTATGAATAAGTTAATGGTTTTATAGAGCACCCGATGTTCAACCGCATACCAAGTCCAGTGATCAGTCATAACTTTGTAGGCATTTGAAAAATGCTCCCTACCTCCAACATTCTTCATACATTTTTTATTTACGTCACTAAGGTATGGTGATAAAATCACTACAAAAATATGGTCCTAGACGAAAAGCACAATGTGCTTCATAATCTCGGCAGAGAGTACATACCCAAGATCCCTTGGATTAGAACTAAGCTCCTCTAAGGTTTTCACAAACTGAGGATCCTTCATGAGTTCTTTGGTGCGAGGATCCTGATTGAGACGCTCCAGGAAGTTGGGGTCCTGGAACGGGTTCATTGCTGGACCACCACTTTCCTGTGCCATCTGATAAAACAATGGGCTTTCAGTAAATCATTTTTCACTTTCAATACAAAAAAAGTAGACCACACCTTTAGCTTTAGACACAAAAGAAATAATTATATTCTAATACCAAATATGAAAATTAAATTATTTACATAATCTTTCAAAAATACATAAAAAATCAGCAATCCTGGCTGATTTAATGCCAGTTAACATAACCTGAAACTGAACATTATTGAGAAAAAATAAATTAAAAATTAAAAATTAAAAACTTACAGTAGTTACCACAATCAAAGTCAATGAACTTTAATTATGGCCAAGGGAAAGAAAGAATTTAACATATTTAGGTAGGTTGTCTTATATTAATTTATAATAATACTGTACTGTAATAAATAAATAAATAAATTTTACCATAGAGAGATCAGGCACCATTTTTCAAGACCATCATATAAAGATAATTATGTCTCCAAAGTCCTCCAGGACAACATTAGCAATGTGTGACTTTATGTTGCTCTAATAATTGCATTAAAACTATAAATCCTTAATAAGAATGGAAATTAGTTATTAACTAAGACACAAACTACTGTAACCTTGGTTAGAAGCTGACCAAACATGACAGCTCACTGACCTCTGTTTCAAAAATTTTCTCTATGATAATCCTAATGTCCAATGCTTTTCCCAAATAGGACGAAAATTTATACTCTGGCTTATGGCTCGTTGGGATTCGAAAGTGTAGCCTGCTAAAAAGATCATGAAATATTTTATTATTGGCCTGTACACACATTAATTATGTATTTGGCAGGAGTGAGTGAGTTTTACTGTAGTGAAGTATAATCCTGAATTTTTTTTTAATGCTTTTATCTGTGGTGTCATGATACATTCAGTGAGTGAACAGATACTATTTGTGCTGATTACACCATCCCCCTTCACTGACCTTAGCACGGCACTCAGCCAAACCATCCTTGAGCTGCTGGTTGTCAGGGTTGAGTGACAGACCCTTCTCATAGGTGGCAGTTGCTTCAGAGAGCCTGCCAAGGTACACTAGTGCTGCACCTTTCCTTGAGTATCCCTAAAAGAATTACAGTATTATTAATTCATAGTTATAGTGCATTTAATGGGATACATATGGAAGTATGGAAGTTCCCCATACTGACCCATGTTTCTATAAAATATAGGATATATCAGTCCCCCATAAGGTGGTATTGCCTGTAGTGATGTGGGCAATACTTTAAGGGTTTGGGCTTCCCTTCAGCCCCAGCCACTCCCTTTCAGTTCTTCAACTGTCCCTCTTTTCTTCCTGCTTGCTGTCTCACCTCTCTATCACCTTCTTCTGGCACTATATGACCTCATTATTGCAGCGCCTAATATCAATCAAGCAATCAATATATCAGTCATAATTATAAAGTACAAACATAACCATGCACAGTATACTGACAGTATACTCCCATCACCCAATGATTGCTTCAAGGAATGGTCCTTGACTAAAATTAAACCTATATCTATGGTACTAGAGCACCACGTTCCTCACAACAAAAAGCACTCATTATTGTTTCCAAACTAAAGAACCATGGAGTCTACATAGTGTGGATATATTATTAATATGGTAAACCACTACATAAAAATAAAGTCTGTGTTACAGTACCTCTTTTTTTGGTGGTCTAAAAATTATCATAGAAAAGGGCAACTGAAACAATTGTCTCACCTTTGGCCAGTCAGAATTGTACAGCAACACCTTCTCTGCATCATTCAAGGCCTCGTGGTATTGGGCCATCTTTGCATGTGCTGCAGACCTGAAGGACACAGATATACAAGGTAGTAACATAATCATGGGGGATAAATAATTAACAGTATGCATTATTCAAGGAACAAAACAAAGATAACAGTCTGGATACTATGATTCACATCATAAGACTAGAGTACAACAGAAGGATAATATATACTGTACAGTGAATATGTGATAATACAAAATAAACATTAACAATGAATAAATCAGTCAGCTTATGTATATAATGCAATATAGACCATACAAAATAGTAAAGTGGGGTATGAGACAAAATATATCCAATTGATGGATTTACCATATCCTTGTTTATTTACAAAATATTTAATAAAATAATGAAGCATTTCTTAACACTCTATAGCTTGCCTGATGCACATAAAAACATAAGAATTTAGGAAACTGCAGAAGGCCTGTTGGCACAGTTCTTGGCAGCTCCTGATTCAGGCCCATCCCTTTGATTCCATGTCTGTTTGTATGTACCAGGTATGCATGTATGTATGTACTGGATATGTATGTATGTATGTATGTACAGTTGTTGGCAGCTCCTGATTTAAACCCATCCTTTTGAGTCCATGCATCTGTCCAAACTATTTTTAAAGCCATTCAGTGTTCTTATATTTATTATATCTCTGGGGAGCTTGTTCCACTCGTCCACTACTCTACTACCAAACCAATGTTTTCCTATTTCATATCTAAAACAGTATTTATCTAGTTTGAATCAATTTGAGCATGTTCTATCTTGGCTACTTACTCTAAATACCTTGCTTAGTCTCCTTAGTTAAACCCTTTCATCCATTTAAATACTTTAATCATATCACCTCTCATCCTGCATTTTTCAAGTGAGTGCAGCTTCAGCTTATAAGTCTATCTTCATAAGGGAGATTTCTAAGGTTATGAATCATTATAATCATCCTTCTCTGTACGCTCTCTAACAAATTGATATTCCTCCTGTAAAATGGGCACCAGAACTGGACTGCCTAGTCCAAGTGGGGTCTAACTAAAGCTAAGTACAGCTGCAGAATAACCTTATCCATTCGATTATCAACGCTTCATGATATGAATCCTAGTATTCTATTGGCTTTGTTTCAGACATATATACATTGTTACCTGAGTTTTAAATCCTTACTAATCATAACTGCCAGACCCCTTTCATATATTGATTGATCTATATCCGTGTTATCTAATTTGTATACAGTTACGGTTGCAGAATTTCCTACATTTAACACTTTTTATTTTTCTATGTTAAATTTCAAATGCCATTTTTCTGACCATTCATATAAAGTATTAAGATCATTTTGCAGGGCACACGATCCTCTTTCGAGTTAATGACTATCAATTTTTGTGTTATCTGCAAATTTGCTGAGGCTCCTGTTTATGCCAATATCTAAGTCATTTATATATAGAATGAATAATAAAGGGCTGAGGACCGATCCATAAGGAACCCCACTGGAGACAGAGGCCCACTCCAACTTTACTCCTTTAATGCTAACTCTTTACTGTGTCCCAGTAAACCATGACTTAATCCATCGTAAAACGTTGCCTCCAATACCATGAGCTTCCATCTTCCTAATCAGCTCTCATTTGGTACTCTGTCAAAGGCCTTGCTAAAGTCTAAGTACAGTATATCATATCATAGTTCATATTGCTATCTACTGCCTCGTATACTTCCGAGAAAAATGTTAACAGGTTTGTGAGGCAAGATCTACCTTTCATGAACCCATGCTGTGAGTCTTTGATTAATCTATGTCTTTCTAAGTGCTCTCTAATCCTGTTCGCTATTATAGATTCTAAAAGCTTCCCTACCGTTTATGTTAGGCTAATTGGGCAGTTATTTGACGTCACTGATCTATCAACCTGTGTTTGCAAGTTTCAACGCTCCAGTTTCCATGGAATTTGTAAAAATATCACCTAGTTTGTCACAGATTTCTTCCTTAAATTCCTTTAGTATTCTGGCAAAGACTTTGTCTGGGCCAGGAGATTTCTGTGCCTTTTGTCTGTTTATCTTTTTTAATACATCATTTCTGTTGATGGTCAATACTCTTAGGACATTGTCATTGCTACCACTATAGACAGTTTGTGTTGATGGCATTTCTGCTAGATTTTCTGTTGCGAATACCAATGTAAAAAATTTGTTGAACATGTCACACATTTTTTCTCATCGCTAGTTTTTTGTCCCTCTGTTGATTTTAATGGTCCTACCTTTTCCTTAGCCTTTGTCTGGTATATCTGGTATAAACTCTTCAGGTTTTCCTTTGATTCTCTAGCTATCTTTATCTCATAATCTCTTGGCCTTTCTATTTTCTCTTTTAACCTGTCTCTTGAGATCCCCAAGTTGGTTTCTTAGATGTGCTTCTCCTCTTTTTATCCTTTTATAAATACAGTACCCCTTTTCTGGCCTATGAAGAATCTTAATCTATTATTGAGCCATCTGGGATCATTGTTACTTTTCCTAAATGTTTGTATGGTATGTACAACTGTTGTGATCCGTAAAATATATAGGTAAACTGAATATAGCTGTGATCCATTTCCGTGGCATCACCTGGAAACTGTGCATGATTTTTCCTACCCGACAGATCCTCTGCTAACTCCTGCTCCCCTGGGGACATACCTCCAATGATCCACTCATTATCTGCAATGCTCCTCAGATGTTTCCTCAATCTCTTGAAGTTTGCTAAACAAAAATTGGATTTTACCCTCTAATTTGTAACTCAGTCTTAAGTGTTTGTCACTTAATTTCATCCACGTTTCGCTTAACGCTATAATATAAATTTTCTCCATACTAGTTATGGCCCTTAACTCGTCTACCTTGTTGCACAGACTCCTGCAATTGCCGTAGTACACTCTAATGGAACTATCTGTACTTCCTATATTATTTCTCCTCTGGACTTTCTCTCTACTTCTTTCAAACTTTCTTCTCAACTCCCAAGATAACATTTCTAATCCCCATCCCTGCGTTGCAGTTCCTCCCGACCCCAGCTCACCACTCCTCTCCCTTCCCCCCTCTCCTCCCTCCCTGTCCTCTCTCTACTGCCGTATTTCTCTCCATCTGTCTGTTCAACGAAACCCCCCAAACTTGCTATCAATTATCCTACCTAACACTGAAACACGTTTCTTACTAAGGTGAACCCCATCCCTGGTGTACATATCATCCCTGCCATAGAACCGGTGCCAGTTGTTGTTGTTCCCCAGATTGTCTGTCCGAACAGTCCCGAGTCTGGTTGATCGAAGCCGCGCAGATGCTCGGACCCTCAAAAGGGAGTCAGGGAGAGTGTGAGATAGTGAGAAGAGGGGACAACTAGCTCACGGTCATGTAACCAGAGACAACGAACCCATAACCTCCCTTGATGTGCCACTTAATGGTACCCCCGAGCCAATTAACACAGCAACAGTTGCCTCCCCTGTTGTGCCACCCAATCGGCCAATCTCAGCTACCCAGAAGGAATGAGAAATAGTAAGAGAGACAGATAGAACAGGCCAGGGTGAGGTAGAGGATGCCAAATTCCTCATTTCTGGATAGAACCAGCTCTCACTAGGCGGTGCCAGTTGTCAATGAATGGTATTTCTACATCCTTGCAGAAACTGTCCAGTCGGCTATAGATACCAATAGTCCTGGACATCTATTCTCGACTGGCCCCCCTCTGAGGCAAGATGCTACACACAACTGGGATCCCTCCCCTAGACCAAATTTTCTTTAATGTCTCTTTGTACTGCCTCAGCAGTCTCTCACTCCTAACTCTACTGACATCATTGCCTCCTACACTGAGACAGACAATAGGTTTAGCTCTGTTGTCTGGCACAATGTCTTCTAACCTCTCCAATACTCTTCCCACACCAGTCCCCGGCAAACACTCTAATCTCCTAACCCTGGTGGTGAGCACTTTCCCTACATACCTGACCTGACCTGTGACAAGTATAGTCTTATCCCTTATCCCTTGCTCCACCACACTCTACCCTGTCAACCTCCTCTGGTTCCTCCCCACTTTCACATTCATCGCTCAAGGCTTTGAACATATTCCTCACCGAGAAGCCTAACTTCCTGGGGCCAGATTCACTAACGCACTAAGGGAGCCTTAAAGCATTAAGACTCTCTTAGCGGCCGAGGGTGCGATTCACTAACGAGTTATGGGACCCTTAACCCAAACTATTGTACAGCCTTACCTAAGGGAGCAAGGAGGCACCCTTACCCGAGATACGGGAGTGAAATGTCCGACAAACGAAAAAAACGGAGCTGCCAGGCGTACTTTACTTTACAGACATGTCACCATGGAACTCGTTGCTGCTCTGCAGGAAGGTGCATTGAGAAGGGAAAGGGTCTTTAGAGATCCTCTTGACCCACTCTATGTTGATGATAATCACCTAATACTGTATTATTGTTTCCCTCGAGTGGAAATATTGAGATTATGTGATGGGCTTCAAGAAATTGGAAGAGTTACCAGGCGATCTCATGCTATCCCCACTTATACATTGGTTTTAGTTGCCTTAAGATTTTATGCAAGTGGTAGCTTTCAGAGTGTTGTTGGTGATACTACAGGCCTAAGTTAGTCTAGTGTGTCTAGAGTAATAAATAAAGTGACAGAAGAAAAGCACCCAAGGAAAGTGAACATTTATATGTGAACAGGAAACAGTATCACTCTATCAACATCCAAGTTGTTGCCAACAGTGATCAGTAGCTTACATAACTAATGTGTGTACAAAATACCCTGGCAGCACTCATGATGCATTTATCTGGAGCAACTCTCACCTTAAGCAGAGATTTGAGAATGGAAAATTTGGAACTTCTTGACATTGTCTAACTTCAGGCCTTAATTAACCCCTATCACAAGAGCTAAAAGGAAGTCATCAAGAATTGTGGACTAAATACAATAATACCGGTACCTATGTTTTTAGGAAGCATATGGTTAATGTTAATAATCATTACTGCTATATATCGTAACATATATTATGTCACACTGTATACTGTACCACCATGAAGGAATTGTTGATATTTCATACTTACACATTAAATCACCATATATATTCAACTGATGCAAGTTAACTTTGCTACTTTATTACCACACAGTCCTCAGTACTGTGTCCAAGTGAAGTCCCAATAAACTTCATTGCTTATTAGCACTAATAACATAAAGTTAGGCGACTTTTGATATTTTGCAAAGTTTTCACAATTTACTTTAAAACCCACAATCCTATTCACCCTATTCAAAACTCGTACAGTATATTCCAAATGCTCTCCCCAAATAAATAGCTACAACAGGCTCTTTCTCTAAACAAAAGGATTTCTCTACAGTAAATGGAATACATACTGTAATGTAGGAAAAAAGGCATTGCTGGACTAAAAGAGAATTAAAGAAGGAAAGAAAACAGTTTATTAGACATTTTTTCTGTATTCCGGCTGTACTTAGATGCAGAATTAAGTGCAGATATAATGCTTTGTAGAGCGCTCTCCTTCACTGTTTACAAAATAATAATAATATCAGCTGATGGGAGATTCTTGCGTCTGATTGGTTGCGGTCTTGTGTTACCGACTTCGTGATTGGTTAGCAGACGACAAGATAAAATAAAGTAGAGCCATCTACCGTCAAAATATGAACTACGACTCACGGTGAGGATAACTTCTCGCTCCCTTACCATTGTTTAGTGAATAGACCTTATTAAGCATCGTGCTGCCTTAATCGTAAGGTAGCCTTACCGCTGTAACCTTAAGGGAGCTCTTACGGGAGCGTTTAGTGAATCCGGGCCCTGTCCTGCTTTCTAAGGGTGAACTTGGTTGCACCTTTGTTTGTCACTTTCAAAGATTCCCCGCTCCTGTCCCCA
Organism: Petrolisthes cinctipes; assembly: GCA_033782935.1. Lineage (NCBI taxonomy): Eukaryota > Metazoa > Arthropoda > Malacostraca > Decapoda > Porcellanidae > Petrolisthes > Petrolisthes cinctipes. The sequence goes on from JAWQEG010005017.1 coordinate 31,338, forward strand.
TACCTACATCGCTCCCTGATCTCCTTCCTTAAACTTTCTACTAGTTTCCCTAACTCCTTTTTCTCCTGTCTCAGCTCTGCCACCTCCATCCTTATCCTAGTCATCTCCTCTAAAAGATCTATGTATGTCAAAGACATCTCGCTGCTCTCAGTTGTTATCTCTGTAGTATGCAGTTTATCAAACAAAACAATATAATATTTCACTCTCTCATACCCCAATATCCACCCGTTTATGGAAAGCTAGCTCTGGTACAGGTAAAAGGGACTCTTATATACTGTAGGCAGGTGGGTAGGGTAGGGTAGGGTAGGGTAGGGTTAAGTGAGAGGAGTATGGCAAAATATTATAATTCCCTAGGGAATTGTTATTAGAGAGGAAATGTTTAATGAAAATATATTTTATCTATCTATAGCTCCGACGCCTCGTTCCCTCCGGGAACTCCCCCCAAGGGGGTGGCCACGGCAGAAGTGCCTCCAGTTCTCCCTGTTCCAACACTCCCTCCTTACTTGTTCAAGCCCTCCTCTACCCCTCACGTTTCTCTCCTTTACATACTCTTCCACTCTGTTCTGCCATCATTTTAACACTAGTATATATTGAACAGTATTTAAATCTATTGAAATAAAAGGGTAAATGTGCACACACACACAATTATAGATACCGGTATATCTAAATATACAGTAAAGTACACACAGAATATATATAATAGAGAATATAACAGTACCGGGATATAAATGTACTGAATTAAAAGGGTAAATGCACACACACAAAAAATATAGATATATCTAAATATACAGTACACACAGAATATATATATACCAGGTAATACTCTCTGGAAACTAAATAACAGGGAAAATACACATAACGTGCTTCAGTCTCATACAATTCACATTTGATTAACCTGTACTACATTCCAGAATCCAGTGTATACTGAGAACCATTCAGACAAGTTAGTTTGAAGTTAACAAGCCTGAGAATATTTTACCAAGATCAATCACCTTTCTTTACTAACTATGAGACCACACTATCCTACTGACCTGTTACTGTAGAGGACATGATTCTCTGGGTCTAAGTCTATTGCTTTTGTATAGTTGCTGATAGCCTCTTGGGTCTTTCCTGCCTGCAGGCAAGAATTTCCCAGCTCCTTGAATTGTGTTGCCTGAATGCAGGAAGAAATGAGAGATAACATTAAGTATATGAGCAATACAATATACAATATACCAAACTCAATACTACTTACAAAAAAGTAAAGAATATTTATTTTAGAAACAACATGCACATTAGGATATGACTTATATGAAAATTAGTATTTTTATTATTACCAGTAACTACCATTTCTTCTTGTAAAATAATACTTTTAGATTTATATTATACCTTAAAGTAACCTTGGTAAAGTTCTATTATACTGCCGCACTCTAATACAGTTATGCTACCATCATTACCTACTATGTTTCTACCTACTATTATTCTGGCACTTCCATCACAAATACCCAGTTTTTGTGTTTGATCCTCCCACCCAAGAAACTGGATTGAGGAGTAAGACAAGTCAATACCTTAATGCATTAATTGTTTAATAATATATGTTCTAGAATTAGTCTGACACTATCTGACTGAACCTAACCTGGACCGGGGCAGACTACCGGGACCAAACCTGGGTTAACTTGGGATGGTCATACATGGTCAGTAAAGGAGAGGCCATAGAGTATGGCAATATACAGTAAACCCTAAGGTATTTATCTAGTATATTGATGTTTTGTAACAGTGTTGCCACATACGGCTAGGTCCCGGTAGTTTGCCCCAGTAATGTCCTGGTACTTTACCACGGTTAGGTCCCGGTATTTTGCCCAGGTTAGGTCCCGGTAGTTTGCCCAAGTTAGGTCCCGGTAGTCTGCTGCGGTTGGTAAATATTGAAAGAATTGTCTTTATGTCGTACAGTTTTTGTACCTTCATTACCCACTTATTTAGACCATTCTAAGACTATTTTCGGTTTTCTTTTATGGCAATTCGGTATTTATTGAAAGATTTACCGTTTTGTAGCAGTGTTGCCAGATCCGGCTAGGTCGCAGTATTTTGCCCAGGTCATTTACTGTACTTTACCACAGTTATTTCCCGGTAGTTTGGCCAGGTTAGGTCCCGGTAGTCTGATGTGGTCTAGGTTAGATTAGGTAAGGTCAGGCTAATTTGAAAATGCCCCATTTGAAAATGCCCTATCTTGGAAATGGGGCAATTGTGGAGGAAATGCCATAGAAGAAAAAAGTCTTAGAATGGTCTAAATAAGTGGGTAATGAAAGTAGAAAAACCGTACGCAATAATGGTAATTCTTTCAATATTTACCGGCATTTCCTCCACAAATGTCCTATTTCCAATATAGAGCATATTCAAATGGGGCATTTTCAAATTAGCCTGACCTTACTTACCTGACATAACCTAGACCACAGCAGACTACCGGGACCTAACCTGGGCAAACTACCAGGAAATAACCATGGTAAAGTACAGGAAATGACTGGGGCAAAATACGGTAAATTTACAGAACTGGGTTCACTATATTGGACCATTCTAAGACACTTTTCATCTATGGTGTTTCTCTCGGAGATGCCCCGTTTTCGAGATATGCCCCATTTTACAAACATAATTTGGAAATTTGTCTGACCTAACCTAACCTAGACCACAACAGACTACCGGGACCTAACCTGGGCAAACTACCGGGATATAACCGGTGTAAACTATCATAAAGTGACCAGGGCAAATTCCCGGGACCTAGCCAGATGTGGTAACACAGCGCGATCCTAGCCAAAAACACAGTTATTCTGTAATAATACCCAAAATACTGGGACCTAGCCTGATCTGGTAACACTGCTACAAAATGGCAATTCTTTCAATAAATACCCTGCGGTCTAGGTTAGGTCAGGTCAGACTAATTCCAAAATACCCCATTTGAATATGAACTATCTTGGAAATGGGGCATTTCCGAAGAAAATGCCATAGAAGAAGAAAAGTGCCTTAGAATGTTATAAATTGGTGGGAAAAGAAGGTAAAACCATCGTAATAGAAAACAGCAATAGAATAGATAATTACCACCTACACCTCATTAAATTAACTAAGTTACACCTTACAATTACTGCACCTCATTATTCTAACTAACTGTTACACCTCATTATTCTATCTACACTTAACTACTACTACACCTCATTATACTAACTACCTACACCTCATTATTCTAACCTACACCTCATTATCCTAACTACCTCATTATTCTAACGTTAACTAACACCTAAATACTACACCTCCTCATTATTCTAACTAACTACACCTCATTATTCTAACGTTAACTACCTACACCTCATTATTCTAACAATTAACTTACACCTCACAAATACACCACCTCATTATTCTAACCTACACCTCACAAATACACCACCTCATTATTCTAACCTACACCTCACAAATACACCACCTCATTATTCTAACCTACACCTCACAAATACACCACCTCATTATTCTAACCTACACCTCACAAATACACCACCTCATTATTCTAACCTACACCTCACAAATACACCACCTCATTATTCTAACCTACACCTCACAAATACACCACCTCATTATTCTAACCTACACCTCACAAATACACCACCTCATTATTCTAACCTACACCTTACAAATACACCACCTCATTATTCTAACCTACACCTCACAAATACACCACCTCATTATTCTAACCTACACCTTAAAATACACCACCTCATTATTCTAACCTACACCTCACAAATACACCACCTCATTATTCTAACCTACACCTAACAAATACACCACCTCATTATTCTAACCTACACCTCACAAATACACCACCTCATTATTCTAACCTACACCTTACAAATACACCTCACTACACCTCGTTACTACACCTCATTATTCTACACTCACCTTGGCAGCGTTATCACCCATTTCAATTAACCGAGTGAGAGAAATAAGTAAGAAAAAAGTAAATTATGTGAGGTGTGTTGTGGTGTGGCCGCCTCGTGTGTACAATTTTCTCGAAGTCTCTCCACGAGTCCACAACAACAACAACAACATGTAGAGGGTGCCGAGTTTCATCATCACATTAATTAATATTACTTTTCACACCAGTTATTATTGATTGTTGTGTTTTATAGTTATTGACAGAGGAATTTATTTTTATTATATAATTTTTTATCATTAAATATTATAATCTACTCGAACAACAACAACAACATGTAGAGGGTGCTGGGTTTCATTATTTTAATTAATATTATATTTCACACCAGTTATTATTGGTTGTTGTGTTTTATAGTTATTGATTGAGGATCTTTTTTTTATATTATATAATTTTTTATCATGAACTATTATATTATAGCAGACACCAAGCACCTTGCGCTTCCCCGTCCTCACCTGGGGCGGGATATTCAAAACGCGCCTTCACTGAAGGCGCCATTCTAGTGAAGGCGCCTTTTGATTCGGCAGGTCGAAGGCGCCTTTCAGAAAGGCGCGATTCCGATACTCAATCACAGCAGACCTATTGAAGTGTACTTAGGAAATGTAAACCAATCATAAACTAGTATTTCGAAGAGCGGTCTGAGCGGATAATAATAGACATTAATAATACACAAACATTTAATGACGGTGTAGCAGTAGGAAGTGGAACCCTACTGCTGGAACCCATCAACTGCACATGTGTGGGAGTCTGATTTACTAATTATTGCTACACCTGCAAGCTGCTCTGCTCCACCTTGTTAGATAATGCCTCGTGTTGGCGTGAGATGGTGGCGGCGTCGCGGGTTAATTTATAAGGGTAATAAGTAAGGGTTGAGTAAACACAGTTTAGGTGAGGTGTCGTGGTGGATAGACGGGACTGATACGTGCTCCGTGTATATTCGCGTCAACGGGCAGTACACTGTTATTTCATACTTGATAATCGATTAGAGTTGTTGAATACCCTAGCCAATCATGGCCAGGTGTTATTCTTGTAAGGAGACAACTGGGGGGGTGGATAAGTGGATTGGTTGTGAAACTTGTCCTAGCTGGTGTCACTTGAAATGTGCTCATCTCAATGGTGTGAAAGCAGAAAATATCAAGTTGATTAACTGGTCATGTGATAATTGCTATATTAGTCTGAAAAGAGTTCAAAAGGATATTAGTGAGTTGAAGAAAGCAATGAATGATATGCAAGATCAAATGAAGAAACTAATTATAGTGGATGGGAAGATGGAGGATGTAGTGACCGAGTTGGGTCGAGTTGGTGATGTGATCAGAGAGATGAAGCAGCACACAAACTTGGGGCTGTACCCGATGTGACGACAAAGAATGTAAGGAAGTTAAAGCCTAAAATAATGATTTGTAACGTCAACAGAGAGGAAGAATCTGGACAAACTAATTGAGAACTTGATTGATCGGAATGACTATTTACAAGGGGTAGCTGACGTCAAGGCAAAAATGGAGCTACTTTTTGACAAGCCTGCTACAGGTGGTACCTATTATTACATTATTAGGTATGATCCAGAGATAAGGGAGCTGATTCAGAAGAATCGTGATCAAGTTAAATTGGAATGGGGTGTCTATTCCGTGAGGGATAGATATAGGGCGACGGTCTGCTATCACTGTCAAAGGTTTGGTCATACTGCACTTAGATGTTTATCCAAAGGAAAGGGAGAAGATCCAATATGTGCTAAGTGTGCTAGTAACCATAACACGAGGGATTGTACGTCTACTGAGAGGAAATGTATAAGCTGTATGAGGTTTAAGAAAACTGATTTTGAGTATATGGCAAATGATGTGAGGTATTGTTCAGCAGTGATGCAAGAGGAACTCCAGAAAATCAAAAGTAGCACAGAAAACGGATACTGAACAGCACAAACTTAAACATTATTAGAGGTTGTTTTTTCAATGCACAATCAGTGGGAAATAAGACAATGGATATTTGCAATCTAATTAACAATGATCATTTTGATATCAACCAAGGCTCTTTAATGGATTGTCAATGTCCGGAGTAGTGAAAATTGCACGATTTTTAAGAAAAGACTGAAAACACATCTGTTCGCTGAGTGTTACGACACTGATGATATGAGTATTACAAGCACCATCTGCTGCTGGTGGAGCAGGGCATAGAATATCCAACAAGTAACAAGTAACAAGTATATTTATAAATTTATATCGTAAATTTATTAAATTATATATATTTATAAATTTATATTGTAAATTTATTATTATTATTATTTATGATCACGACTAGTTATAAATGTATTGTAAATTTATCAATATTGTAACTTGTATATATCAGGATCACAAACAACTACGACCCTGGCAGGCACTCTGTTGGCCTTTTTATAAAAAAAATAATTATATAAAAAAAAAATTATAAAAAAAATTTATAAAATTTTTTTTATAAAAAAAATTTATAAAAAAAATTGTAAAAAAAAATTAATTTTTTTTTTATAAAAAAATATTTATAATTTTTTTTTATAAAAACAAAATTTATAAAAATAAATTTTTATAAAAAACTTTTTATGAAATTTTTTTTATAAAAAAAGAATTGTATAAAAAAATTATAAAAAAAAATATATAAAAAAAAATTATAAAAAAAAATTATAAACAAAAATTTATAAAAAAAATTATATAAAAAAAATTATAAAAAAATATATAAAACAAAAATATATAATTTTTTTTTCATAAAAAAACAGTTTTATAAAAAAAAAATTATAAATTTTTTTAATAAAACAAATTATTAAAAAAAAATTTATAATTTTTTTATAAAAATGAAATTTTTATAAAAAAAAATTATAAATTTTTGTTATAATTTTTTTTTATAAAAATATTTTTTTTATAAAAAATTAAAAAAAAAAAAATTTATAAAAAAAATTTATAATTTTTTTTTTTTTTTTTATAAAAATAAATTTTTATAAAAAAATTTATAAAATAAAAATTTTATAAAAAAAATTTAGAAAAAAAAATTAGAAAAAAATCATTTTTTTTTATATATATATTTTTTTTTTATAAAAATAAATTTTTTTAAAATAATTTATAATTTTTTTATAAAAATGAAATTTTTATAAAAAGAAATTATAAATTTTTGTTATAATTTTTTTTTATAAAAATATTTTTTTTATAAAAAAAATTTAGAAAAAAAAATTTATAAAAAAAATTTATAATTTTTTTTTTTATAATTTTTTTTTTATAAAAATAAATTTTTATAAAAAAATTTATAAAATAAAAATTTTATAAAAAAAAAAAAATTTATATAATTTTTTTTATAAATAAATATATATTTTTTTATAAAAATTTATTTTTATAAAAAAAAATTTATAAAAAAAAAAAAATATAAATTTTTTTTATAAATTTTTTTTATAAATTTTTTTTATAAAATATTTTTATAAAAAAAAATTGTAACAAAAATTTATAATTTTTTTTATAAAAATTTCTTTTTTATAAAAAAATTATAAATTTTTTTTAATAATTTTTTTTATTAAATTTTTTTTTTATATAAAACTGTTTTTTTATGAAAAAAAAATATGTAATTTTGTTTTGAATATTTTTTTATAATTTTTTTTATATAATTTTTTGTATAAATTTTTTTTTATAATTTTTTTTTATATATTTTTTTTATAATTTTTTTTATACATTTTTTTATATATATTTTTTATAAAGCACAATTTTTATAAAAAAGTTATAAAAAAACATTTTTATAAAAAAAAATGATAAATTTTTTTTTATAAAAAAAATTTATATAAAAAAATTTATAAATAAAAAAACAAAACAAAAATTATAAATTTTTTTTTTTTATTAAAAAAAATTATTAATTTTTTTTTATAAAGAAAAATTATAAAAATATATTTTTATAAAAAAAATATATAAAAAGAATCTGGAGCTTCATAACACACTGTACACTAAAAACCGACCAGGTCTTGGTCTCTCCTTCCGTAACATATATAAAAAAAAAATTATAAATAAAAATTATTTATATAATACATTTTTTTTTATATAAACAAAATTTTTGTCCTGATCCCTTGGCACGATGAATTGCAACCAGCCAAGCTTTGATGATTTGAACAAATGTGTGTTGTAGGGGGACACACAGTTGTTGTTCAAAGCTAGGATGTTTGCGATTCATCTTGCCAGGGGATCGGGACACAATTTTTGACCCCGAGTGTACATGTAGTAGGAGGGAGAATGGCTCGCGTGGAAGGTATATTATTTTAGAATATTTAAAACTATAATAGTAGATCAATTGCTTTATCAATAATCAATATTCAAACTAAAACTAACTTGTAAGGCAATGATGAATCTCAAATGACCAGAAAAGTAAAATAGTTTTCATATTTTCAACTGGTATCTTATACGACATTGCAATACATTTACTTAGCTAATAGATTGTCTCCTGTTAGTATACAACATTGCAATACATTTACTTAGCTAATAGATTGTCTCCTGTTAGTATACAACATTGCAATACATTCACTTAACTAATACATTGTCTCCTGTTAGTATACAACATTGCAATACATTCACTTAGCTAATACATTGTCTCCTGTTAGTATACAACATTGCAATACATTCACTTAACTAATACATTTGTCTCCTGTTATAATACATACAATTGATTAGAGTGTTTCTAAGCGATCTAATAGTACAGTCAGCAGCATAAGTTCGTTTCATTCCCACCTGTGTATGTATTAGCTATAGTGATGTTGAAATACAAATTTAATGCAGAGATGATGACAGATATAGTTCTCATATGGTAAATTATTATGTATGTTGTTGGAATGAAGACTGGTTCAGAATGCAACTATCTGGTCATATTAGCAATATTAAGTACAATTATTATGGACACGAATTTATGATGCCGGCTGTACATAGTGAGGTATATATAGTGTGAATAGTGAATAGTACATACATGGCATAATATAACACCTATCGTTTATATACACCTTCTCAGACTAAAAAAAAAAGAACCATTTATTCATCAACCTTTATAATGATTAACCTTAAAATTATATTCCTATTATAATATATATGTATTATAACGGTAATGCTAAAATGATATTAGTGGACGGATAATTAGTAAATGATTGAAACTGAGTATTGGTGGTTTTTGCAAAGAGCAGTGAATATCAAGAAAGAAAAGGAATTTGTACTATTTGATATTACTGATGTTCGATGAATTTTTTTTTATGTCTGTTGTAATATCAGAAACACTACTGTATACCGGTTGGGTTTTAATTAAGGGGTATTACGTCAGTGTTGGTAAATCTAGAGCAAATTAATTCTCCAAACTACATAGTCCAAGCAACATGCAGCTAGGCCACTTAATTATTCTCTTTTTGATCTGGTCCTGTTTCCTGGCATACTTTGGAGGAATCAAGGCATTCTAATATACCAAAAGTGTGCTATCCCATTAACACACACACACACACACACACACACACACAATAATACTGGAGTTATCATAAAAAGTATTGTATATCGGTGGTGTCTGAAATTGTGTTCACGATCAATCAATTAATTATTAGTGTGAGAAAAAAGTGGTTGAACATACTTCGATACTGTAATAAAACTAATAATGAGGTTAGTGACCAGCTGCTGGGACGTGTTGTGTGTGTGTGTGAGTGTGTGTGTGTGTGTGTGTGTGTATGTGAGTGTGTGTGTGTGTGAGTGTGTGTGTGTGTGTGTGTGTGTGTGTGTGAGACTGCAGGTTATGAAACTTCTCGTATACCAGAACCATTCACTGTTGATGTCGTCCGGTTTTCAAGGCTTAGTGAAGGGGCTATAGCTTAAGTGGGTATATAGAACATTGTTTTGGGTGGTAAATCTGGAGCAAATGATTCCTCTAAACTATTCCAGGCAACAGGATACCATTATTTTTCTTCATGTGGGTCTGTTTCCTGGCATACTTTAGAGGAATCAAGGCACTCCAGTTTATCAAAAGTATACTATCCCCTTAATAGGATAGTACAGTATCCTTTTGGTACATGGGAGTGCCTTGATTTTTCCAAAGTATACCAGGAAACAGGACAGAACAAAAATAATGGTGGCCTGTTGCTTGGAATTGTTTGGAGGAATCTGTTGCTCCAGATTTACCAATACTGAGGGTGAAATGGAAGGCTACTGATCCCTACAAACTGTGCTAGCTACAAAACAGATTCCCTACTCTACCAGTCTGTTTCCTGGCACGTTTTAGAGGAATCAGTAGCCCTCCATTCACCCATAAAAGAAGGCTTAGTTGACACGGTTATATGGTAAGTATTTCAATCTCGTAAAGTTACAGGAAGTTATGAACATTGACTTGTTACGACTTACAATGAACACTTCCCAAACTGTGGTGGAGATGAAGGTATGAAGTTGGTGGGACCCTGCTGTGATCGTGGGCTGATTCCACAGTGGCTTTGGTTTGTTATGATCCTCCCCAACCACATTTGTCATTCTTAATTATATCCAACAAGCTCAGTATCCATATCCATAAAATCTGTCAGATAGTTCCAATATTTCCATAGTTTCATAATGGAGTAATTAAATTCATCAAATAATTTACTCATGAGTCATTTACATAATTCAGTTTATTTCGTTATGGTGCTTGCAAAACAAAACAAATCACTGTGGAATAGGCCCCGTGTATGAGAATTGGTGGCTTCTGATTCCTCCTGACAATGCCACGAAACAAGCTCCTTCCATATAGGTGGTGTTTTGTGGCAATATTTGAAGAAGTAATATACATCTACTTTTCTGACTTCATCACAAGGTCCCTTGAGTTAACTCTAGCTAACTATGAACAGTTATATTAGTGGAATGAAATTGTCATCATATATATATCTATCAACGTAATTTACTGATAGATTAAGTTTGCTACAAAATAATGGTGTACAATCGGCTCCACTATTATAGAACAACAACAACACTGTATTCGGTGGCCTTGGCGATATGTGGCACCACTGTGTTTGTTTTGTTTACATTGTGTCCGCATGATGGATACTATAGCAGGAGTGAATTCTGAAAGTCAATTGTACACACTAAACAGGCCGTGGTGTGAGAGTGAAAGCACACACACCCACACACACCTCATAACATACATAATAACTGGTATTTGCACACACACACACAAAAATCTCGTAACATACATAATAACTGGTATTTGCACAAACACACACACACCTCATAACATACATAATAACTGGTATTTGCACACACACACACACACACCTCATAACATACATAATAACTGGTATTTGCACACACACACACACACACACACCTCATAACATACATAATAACTGGTATTTGCACACACACACACAAAAATCTCATTTTTTTTTTTTTTCTATATGTTCCGACACTGGACATAGGCTTAATCAAGCCCGTTACCGTGGCCCAGGTCAACTGCTGCTCACACATACACGTCACGACTTCCGAACTGGTACCCAGCCACAGAGGGAGGGAAGTAAGGGTAATTCCCAAATACTGCAGCTGTTATGGTACCAGCGAGGGTGTTTTACGACGTTCGGTGGCCTTATAGTTAGTGCCTGACACTCATATCGGAAGAGTAAATATCCTCAAGCCCTCACCTGAGAGGATCGATCTCCCGACCTCTAGGTTATGAGTCCAGACTACTAACCACTCAGCCACCTCCCCTACTGGTACATAATATCTGGTATTTGCACACACACACACACACACACACACACACACATCTCATAACATACATAATAGCTGGTATTTGCACACACACACACACACACACACACATAATAACTGGTATCTTCACACACACACACACACACACACATATCATAACATACATAATAGCTGGTATTTGCACACACACACACACACACACACACACACACATAATAACTGGTATCTTCACACACACACACACACACTCACACATATCATAACGTGTGTACGTAGTAACTGGTATCTGAGCCACATGAAAACACTGTTACTTCCTCCTGCCCTCTTCATTTTTGGTCTAGTGCTTGTTGGGAGGAAGGTATGATCTTGGTCACGTGTGAGGTGAAGTGATATGGTGTGTGTGTGTGTGCCTGTGTGTAAGTAATATATATATATATATATATATATATATATATATATATATATATATATATATATATATATATATATATATATATATATATATATATATATATATATATATATATATTATTAAGGGAGTATTGTACAGTATTCTTGGTAAGTTAGAACATTTTGATTCCTTCAGAAAATATGCCAGGAAACAGGACCAGATGAACAAAAATAATGGTAGTCTGTTATTGCTTGTAATAGTTTGGAGGAAAAAACAGTTGCTCCAGATTTACCACCAACGCTGCACTAAAGTGAAATGTTCGGGGAGGTGAAATGAAGTAGTGATAGTGATGGTGGACAGGTAGTGCAATGAGGTATTGAATTGTCCAACCAGTTATGGTGGTATATAGGACACTGTTTTTGGTGGTAAATTCCTCTATTCAATTCCAAGCGATGAGACACCATTATTATTGTTCATCCGTTTCTGTTTCCTGACATTCGTTGGAGGAATAATGGCTCTCCAATGTACCAAAAATGTATTATCCCCTTAATTAACCAACTATAAAAGGTGAAAAGTTGCATGTAATGATTGGGCAAGAATTATTACAAAAAAGAAAAGTAACCTGACACACACATACACAATCAAACATATCTCTAGGATCAACTTCACCTCTTGAAGTTGAATATAAGAGTTACATTCACACAGATTCCTCTTACTGTCCCACACTCACTCAGACACACTTCATACTATCATCTAATTCATTCATTACCTTTTATTTGATTCTCCAAAGTGTGCCAGGAAACAGGACCAGATTAACAAAAATAGAGGTGTCCTGTTGCATGGAATAGTTTGGAGGAATCATTGGCTTCAGATTTACCAACACTGTACTTCCTCCATGTGTACCTTCCCCCTCGTCGAAATCGTAAATAAAACTGATTGTGTATGATGGCGTCGTTTGTCACATGTTATACTGAAGAGAAGTTCTGCCTCTTTTAAGATGACAGGGAGAGAGGTAACATGGGATTTGCTGTTCCTAAAGACCAATTAAATATATGTGAAGGAGTAAGTATTGTGTACGAGACTCCCTTCATGATCTTCACGGAATAGACCCTTCTAGCCAAGAAATAAGCCTATACGGGGCCTGGGCTGGAGAAGGGTGTGTTCTATAGCAATTCAGCTGTGCTGGTTCCACAAACCAATAAATACAATTTAAGCGGCTGGAAGCCGCGACAAATGCACTATTCTCTCTCTCTCTCTCTCTCTCTCTCTCTCTCTCTCTCTCTCTCTCTCTCTCTCTCTCTCTTGTTACAGTTTTACTCGTCCACAACTGAGAGAAGGAAACCAGTCTTTAAGTGTAGGTTATTATTGTTACAAAAGCTTACAACGTGACAAAAGAAAGTACAGTGTTTCTCAATAAGCTGTAAGAGTTTGACAGAGATGCACCTATATGCTGACTGAGGCTCGGGGAATGGAGAATTGCCAAGCACTATATAATTATTATGTAGGCCATGCTGCCACATTTATACATAATATGTACCTATAGTTTATATACAATGTAAATAGTACATCTATTGTACATAAACCTTCAAGCATAATATACATATATATATAGCCTATATACATTGTAACATTAGTAACTATAGCATTAAACATAATAAAGGGATGTACAGTCGGCAGCATAAGGTCGTTTCATTTCTACCTACGTAAGTATGAGCCTAGTGATGTTTTAACACTTTCTAAATATAGAGATGACAGACAAAATTCTCAATATTGTAAATTACATATGCTGTTAGAATAGAAACTGGTTCAGAATGCCACTTTATCTGTCCAAAATAGCATTATTAAATACATGGGATGGACGCGTGTTGATGCTTATTTATTTACATGGGATGGACGCGTATTGATGCTGCCGGCTGTACAGTATTAAGGGGACGGTATACTTTTGGTACATTAGAGTGCCTTGATTCCTCCAAAGTATGCCAGGAAACAGGATCAGATGAACAAAAATAATGGTGTTCTGTTGCTTGGAATAGATTGGAGGATTAAATTGCTCCGGATTTACCAACACTGTATCCTCCCCTTAAGTGTAGTAGAATCATTTGCCAGGACGGTATGACGGGGCCGGTGCTGCTGGTTGATAGGCAGGGTACTGGGCCTCCCCTTCGTAGCTCACCTCAGCCACGTAGCCAGAGTCACCGTTCACGTAGTATGTGACCCTCTGCAGGCGACCATCGGGTAGCTGGACGTAATAGGTTCCCTGGGTGTCGTAACCATCGCGACCCTCGTTCTGGCCGAAGTCGTTGCCAGAATACTCGTCCTTCACGTTCCAGCTGAAGTCGTACTGTGCTGGACCCTGAGACGAGGAAAGATATATAACATTTGTTAAATTTAATTTGTATTTCATTTAGTTATTTATTTTTAATTATTTATCTATTTATCTTTGTCTTTGCCATAGAGTCAGGCAATAGGTAGGCAACAAAATATTTTGAAAGATTGACGAGATCGAGGTCACACACACACACACACACACACACACACAGTCACGACATGGTTTAATTATGAGTTTATTTATTGTTCTGAAAACACATGATGATTTAAAAACCTATAAATTTTTATTGTTAATTGGTCACCATCATCATTATCATCATCATCCTGACAAAACTTTCCAAAGATTACTTAAAATTGGTTCACAAATTTAAGGTCTTGCCAAATATTTGAAAGAACGCCCTCACTCCCAACCCAACAACTTGAATTAATCCCTGTTCTTTTAATTAAGGAACCCCGTGATGTAGTCAGAAAATTGGAGGACATTGCCACGAAAAAAAATCTACACTGAAGAAGCTTTTTTGGTGGCATAGTCAGGAGGAATCAGAAGCCACCAAGACTCATACAATATCACGGGGTCCTTAAGGGAGTTCAGTAGTAAAGTGATGGTAAATCTGGAGTAGGCTAACTATTCCAAGCAACAGGCCACCAATAATTTTTATCATCAGGTCCTGTTTCCTTGCATACTTTGTGTTTTGTTTGTGTGTATAGGGAGGGGGGGGGGTGAGGGTGGGGGGAGAGAATCAAGGCGCTCTAATGTACCCAAAATTGTACTAAATTATCTCCTTGAGGACCCTGTGATCGTGTATGGGAATTGGAAGCTTCTGATTCCTCCTGACTGTGCTACGATACAAGCTTCTTCCATAGGGGTGGCGTTTCGTGACATTATTTGAAGCACTCACTTAATTCTAATTTTCTGACTACATCACGGGGCTCCTTAAATAAAATTACACTTACCGATGTTTCCTGGGAGGCGTAGGAAGGTCTGGGAGCGTTGTATGAAGGAGCAGGAGCGTTGTATGAAGGAGCAGGAGCATTGTAGGAAGGAGCAGGAGCATTGTAGGAAGGAGCAGGAGCATTGTAGGAAGGTAGATGTGCACACACCGCCATCCCCACCACGGCACACACAACAGCTACCTATCATATCAAACACTTTAATACTGTATATACAACATTTATGACGTATAATTATGCAAGAACTCTCATGGTATTGTTGATGATGGCTCTGGTGTTTGTCTATGGAGTCATCACAGCACCAAGCCATCGTCAACAACATGGATGTTCTTGCATACGTACGAGATGATAAGGAGAATACATGAATAGTTGGTTGTACGAGACATTCACATTTGTACAGTAGTTACATTGTTTGAATTTTTGGGCTTTGAACCAGATAACTTGAAACTACTACTAAAGAAGAGGGTTAGGCTGTTTGCGATTCATCTTGCCCGGGGGATCGGAACACAATTTCTGACCGCGAGTGTACAGTCATGAGACATAGTAAGTATCCAACGGGTCTGCTTTGAATAGTCTGATGATGGGGTATTATTAATTAAGGGAGTAGTACAGTGTCGGTAAATCTGGAGCAACTGACTGATTCCTCCAAACTATTCCAAGCAACATCAGGCCAACATTAGTTTTGTTCAACAGTCCTGAATGTTTCCTGGTATACTTTGGAAGAATCAAGGCTCTCTAATGTACCAAAAATGTATAAACCTGAGAGAGAGAGAGAGAGAGAGAGAGAGAGAGAGAGAGAGAGAGAGAGAGAGAGAGAGAGAGAGAGAGAGAGAGAGAGAGAGAGAAAGAGAGAGAGAGCTTTTAAGGACCCTGTGATCGTGTATGAGACTGGGGTGGGGGGGGGGGCTTCTAATCCCTCCTGACTATGCCACGAAACAAACTCCTTCAATATAGGTGATGTTTCGTGGCAACACTTAATTGAAGGACTTACTAACCTCTAATTTTCTAACTACATCACGGGGTCCCTTAATTAACTAACTTGATGTAGAGGAGTGAATGCCACCACCCAATCAATCAATAAAATACAATACTTCAAGTTATATAGTGTTAGTTAGTTAGTTAGTTAGTACCTTGAGAGCCATGTTGTTGACTAGTTGGGAGTTTGAGTGAGACTGACACATCACTATACATCCATCATGTTATATATACTCTTTCCAACAGCGGCCCCACCCTACCTGTGATGTCATGCCTCTAAACCAAACACTTCCCCCCCCCCCTCCCCATACAGTTTATCCAAGTAATGGGGTTTTCACACTGACATCTATTTATTTCCTCCACTTTCCGTCCATCATCCTCCGATCTAGATATAAATTTGTCTGACATAATATTATATTCGTCATGGTCCTCTCTACACCTCTTCATACTGGTTGGGGACGTAGGAATTATTATGCCTTAGATTGACCCCAGCATGCAGGACATACATATATTTATGTGCCGATATTATAGAGACCAACCAACAGCTATATAGTTTCGTTACGTGTACCATTTTTCGAGGTACTTTTCATTGGAAGGTGTCGTTGCAGGACTATAATGAATTGTTGATCGTGACTGTGCTTTGATTATACCCCATGCACGCGGTCTCCACTCACCACTAGCAATCTCAGAATTTATGTGCCGATTCCACAGTGGTTTGTTTTGGTTTCCAAGCACCATAACGAAAGAAACTGAACTGTGTAAACTGTGACTCATGAGTGAATTATATTTTGATGAATTTGATGACTCCAATATGTACCACCACCATGGATGTTCTTGCATACTGCCCAATTAAAGCTTCATCCTCGCCTATATATGTCTATGCTCATTGAGGGTGTGTCTGTTTCACATGTCCGCAACTGTACACAATGAGCACGTTTTCCTGTACAATACGAGTGACTGACTGGGTGGGTGAGTGGTTGGCTGGATGAGTGGGTGTCTGAGTGGCTGGAAGAGTGACTGGATGAGTGGGTGTCTGAGTGGCTGGATGTGTGGCTGGCAGGGTGGGTGTCTGAGTGGCTGAGTGAGTGAGTGGCTGAGTGGGTGTCTGGCTGGCTGGATGAGTGGCTGGGTGAGTGGGTGTCTGAGTGGCTGGGTGAGTGAGTGGCTGAGTGGGTGTCTGTCTGAGTGGCTGGGTGAGTGAGTGGCTGAGTGGGTGTCTGTCTGAGTGGCTGGGTGAGTGAGTGGCTGAGTGGGTGTCTGTCTGAGTGGCTGGGTGAGTGAGTGGCTGAGTGGGTGTCTGTCTGAGTGGCTGGGTGAGTGACTGGCTGAGAGGCTGGGTGAGTGAGTGGCTGAGTGGCTGGAGGCGGGAGAATGTTACTCACTGGTAGATTGTGTGTGGTTTGGGTTGCTATATCTGTCACATCACATCACACCTTGCCACATTCACCAGCACTATCGAGAAAAGTTAGGTTGGGTTAGGTAAGGTAAGGTTGGGTTGGGTTAGGTAAGGTTAGGTTGGGTTAGGTTGGGTTAGGTTAGGTAAGGTTAGGTTGGGTTAGGTTAGGTTGGGTTAGGTTAGGTTAGGTTGGGTTAGGTTAGGTTAGGTTAGGTTAGGTAATGTTAGGTTGGGTTGGGTTAGGTAAGGTTAGGTTGGGTTAGGTAAGGTAAGGTTGGGTTAGGTAAGGTTAGGTTGGGTTAGGTTGGGTTGGGTTAGGTTAGGTTGGGTTAGGTAAGGTTAGGTTGGGTTTGGTTAGGTAAGGTTAGGTTGGGTTAGGTTTGGTTGGGTTAGGTAAGGTTAAGTTGGGTTTGGTTAGGTAAGGTTAGGTTGGGTTAGGTTGGGTTAGGTTAGGTAAGGTTAGGTTGGGTTAGGTTAGGTTGGGTTGGGTTAGGTAAGGTAAGGTTAGGTTGGGTTAGGTTGGGTTAGGTTAGGGTAGGTTAGGTTGGGTTGGGTTAGGTTAGGTTTGGTTTGGTTAGGTAAGGTTAGGTTGGGTTAGGTAAGGTTAGGTTGGGTTTGGTTAGGTAAGGTTAGGTTGGGTTGGGTTAGGTTGGGTTAGGTTAGGTAAGGTTGGGTTGGGTTGGGTTAGGTAAGGTTAGGTTGACCTTAAAAGTTGTGGTTTGGTTAGGTTAGATTAGAGTAGGTTTGGTTAGGTTGATCGTAATAGTTGTGATTTGGTTAGGTTAGGTTTGGTTAGCTTGAACTCGGAGAGATAATGGAAAAGTACAATAATTGAAAAAGTCTTTATGATTCCTGATTTGTTTTAAACTGTACACTTATAGAACGTTCATATGTCTCATGGGTAGTAAAGTCAAGTCACCTCAAAAGGATATACTGTATATATTTATATTTTAAATAATTGCTTCATAGCGTCAGACAATTATTGATCAGCAACAAAATATCATCGGTAGACGGGATCCACGACACACACACACACACACACACACACACATACACACGAGTCAGGATTGATTTATTGACATTAGGCGCCGCAACAGCTAGGTCATATAGCGCCAGCAGAAGGTGACAGAGAGGTGAGACAGCAAGCAGGAAGGAATTGAAAAAAAGACGGACAGCTGAAGAACTGAAAAGGAGTGGCCACCTCCCCTACACCGTCTTTATGTGTATATATACCGATACTGTATATTTAGGAAAGATTTGTTATAGATGTAAATATTTTGAAGAAAGACGGTCCCTTTTTAGACATCAACCATAATGATACAAGCCAAATATAATAGATATTTTCTTTTTACTTCTCAATCTAAAGTAATTCCTCATTGTTTCCTAACTTACTAACAACACATTGATGCAGTTTATAATAATTTGTTTATAAAAATCTATTTCTTATCAATTTCTTATTAATTAAGGGGAGAATCTTTTGTTGGTGAACTGCTGATGGCTACTGATTCCTTCAAACTATTTAAGCAACACGAGGCCACCATTATTTTTGTTCATCTGTTCCTGTTTCCTGCATGACATATTTTGGAGGAATCTTGGGTGCTCTAATGTATCAAGAGTGTATTTATTACACTCTGTGATCGTGTATGAAAAGTGGAGGCTTCTGATTCCTCCTGACCATGCCACGAAACAAACTCCTTCCATATTGGTGGTGTTTCGTGGCAATATTTGAAGGACTCATTTACCTCCAATTTTCAGACTACATCACAGGGTCTCTTAACACAGTATAATATAATAACATTTCTGATATCGATAACAGGGATGTGGCTTCATAAAGAAATGAATAATAACACATTAATACAGTTTATAGTAATTTATTAATGATATATCGATATTTGCATTACATATTAACACAGTATTATATGAGTATTATAAATCTTTGAGGAAATGGCTTATCGTCACTCAGTTCACGTTGCAAAATAATACGATTTGATTTGACGAAGAGTCTTTCCTTGAGGAAGTAGTTTAAGGGGAGATTCTCTTGTTGGTAAAATGCAAGGGTGTTGAGATCCCATAACTATACCAGAATACAGACGCCCACGGTGGTAATAATAGGGGACCTGTTTCATGGCAAAGTTTGGAGAAATCACAGACTTTCCAATTTACCAAAAAGAGAATGAATCTCCTCTTAAGAACACCACCCTAAAACATTTTGACTATCGGCTGTAGCAGAAATGTGGGTGGTGGTTTTATGAGTAAGAAGGTCTTGGTCGTTGGTAAGTTGGTGCTGGGGCAGGTTGGTAGGAAGGAGATGGTGGCCTGTAGGACTGCTGCTGGGGATACTGGGCCTCACCCTCGTAGCTCACTTCAGCAATGTAGCCGGAGTCACCGTTGACATAGTATTCGACTCTTTGGAGGCGACCGTCGGGCAACTGAACGTAGTAGGAACCTTGGGTATTGTAGCCGTCACGAGTCTCCTGCTGACCGAAGTCGTTGCCCGAGTAGTCGTCTTTCACGGCCCAGTTGAAGTCGTACTGAGCTGGACCCTATAATTATACAGGATGCCGGGGGGGGGGGGGGGGTTAATAAATACACAGACTGAATGGAAAGTTGACAAAATCTTTAAGAAACTCTGAGATGTAGTCAGGAAATTGGATGTAAGTGCATGAGGCCTTCAAATATTGTCACAAAACACCACCTATATTGAAGGAACGTGTTTCCTATAGAATAGTCAGGAGGAATCAGAAGCCTCCAAATCCCGTACACTATCAGAGGGATATGTATGTACGACGATAAGAAGTTTTTATATATCTGTTTGTTGTACGAAGAAAGTTATTTATGTCGTAAAGTTTGACCATTGAACCTGTCCAAAATACACAGTGATGTAAAGATAGGTTGACAATCATATTCTCTCTCTCTCTCTCTCTCTCTCTCTCTCTCTTACGGGATAGTGATGCGTAATGTGTCAGTGTTGAGTGTGGACACTTTGAACACTTACCAGATTACCAATGTGTCTTTAGTGTTATAATATTTTCACTGCAGTAATAAGTGGTGAGTGGTCAACCTACTTTTACATCAGCCTGTATACTGTACTTACCACAGGCTCAGGCTCGCGATATGAAGGACGTGGAGGGTTGTAGGATGGAGTAGGAGGGCTGTAGGATGGTCTTGGTCTGTCAGCTACTGCCACGGCCACCAGGGCAACCAATACAATCTGCAATAGAATAGGATTGGTTGATGGATGGATGGATGGATTGATTGATGGATTGATAGATGTAAATGCATGGATTCAAACTAGAGAAATTCCGTTTTAGGAGACATTGGTTTGGAAATAGGGTAGGTAGGTTTGCAGAGGTCAGGCAAGAGATGTTTTGAGGATGTGGTTATATGGTTTGTTAAGAGAAGGATAGAGATTGATAGGGAGTTGTAGGTGGCATGTAGACTCGCAGGTATAAAGGAGGGAAAGGTACATCAACTTTGTTTTAGTGTCTGTATCTGTATCTGTGCCTTTGGTGGAGGCTTTGGTACCTTAATAATAATAATAATAATAATAATAATAATAATAATAATAATAATAATAATAATAATAATAAATTTCCCATTCCAATAGCCACATTACTTATGCTTTTAATATATGTGTGTGCTGGCGTAAAACTAAATTAATAGTGTTGATAAGTAAGGGGTATTGTTGGGAAAAGGACCATTCACCATTAGTTATATTATTACCGGTAGTTATATTAATCTTGACTACAGATTAACTTTAGCTTAGCGGAGATCATAATCCATAGATAGGTTTTCAAGTACAGCGTGAGTCTGTTTGTAATAGGGAAAGACTGTGTTAGACCAGAAAGAGACGAGGAGGAGTGACAGCAACCACAAATGACAGTGAAGAAAAGGAGGGACAGTTAACAGTAAAGAACATTTTAGAACTTAGGAAGAACGTTACACAATATAATTAAGCTGTCAGAACGTGTTGTGTTTGTAGGAGTACTTAGTTTAGTGGATCTCTGTTACTGACTACACGTTGTTTAGTGGATCTCTGTGACTGACTACACGTTGTATGATACTTTGACGTAAGCCTAATTTTGGTATATTGGAGGGCTACTAATTTATCCTAACTATACCAGGAAACAGACAACCTCAATGCTATGTATTAGGGGATGTGTTTCCTGGCATAGTTTGGAGGAATAGAGGCACCCCAATGAACCAAATGTATATTATAATGTATACCCCCTTAAGGAAGATAATAACATAGGGCTTATATTGAACATAGGATCTACACAGGGATTGTATCGACTCTAATATACCCAATGCATGGTTTGTGGGACCTATCTTTTGTAACATATTATATACCCCTTTAAAGAAGACAATATTATAAGGCTTATATTATTGAACATATGATCTACACAGGGATTGCATCGACTCAAATATACCCAATGCATGGTTTGTGGGACCTATCTTTTGTAACATATTATATACCCCTTTAAAGAAGACAATATTATAAGGCTTATATTATTGAACATATGATCTACATAGGGATTGAATTGACTCTAATAAACCCAATGCATGGTTTGTGGGACCTACCTTCTGAAACATGTTGCTGTCTTGTGTAGTGGGCCACAACTGATGATCAACCTCACCCTGGCAACACTTTATATAGGAGTGACCCCGCCCTGGGCATGACTGCACTACGAGGTGACGCAGCCCAGGTGAAAGATACTTGTCCCATTTGAGTAACCAGTGTCAATTATCAGGTAATTGCTCTTTATTACCATCCACAATACTGACTTCTGCCCCTGATGTCTCCTATTTGGCACTAAGGAACTTGATATTGGGAGAAATGGACCATCTTTCACTTGGGCTGTACCACCCATTCATGTGTCCAACTGTACCTAAAGTTTCCAGGACGCATTTTTACGAACTCTACAGCCTCCACCAAAAGGCTAAAAGAAAGTTGTTAAGGGGATAGTACACTTATGGTACCTTGGAGTTGCCTTGATTCCTCCAAAGTATGACAGGAAACGGGACCTGCAGATGGATAGAAATAATAGTGGCCTGTTGCTTGGAATAGTTTGGGGGAATTAGTTGCTCCTGATATATCAATAAGAAGGGATGTTTACAATAGGAACCCTACCTATAACCTAACCTGACCTAACCTAACCTAACCTAACCTAACCTAATCCAACTTAACCTAACATAACCTGATTTAACTTAACTTGACCTCACCTAACCTAACTTAACTTTATTTGACCTAACTTGACCTAACCTAACCTAACCAAACCTAACTTAACCTAAGTTGACCTAACCTAACTTGACTTAACCTAACCAAGCCTAACTTAACCTAATTTGACCTAACCTAACCTAACCAAACCTAACTTAAGCTAATTTGACCTAACCTAATTTGACCTAACCTAACCTAACTTGACCTAATCTAACCTAGCTGGTGACGCGGGTGGTGAACGAGCCAGTAATACAGATCAAAATAATAAAGGGTCCTGTCATGGAGGTCTGCCGCCGCTAACCACCATATAACATTACAACCGCAAGCAAGGCCGATGTGGTGTCCTATATATTTGTCTGTTTCAAGGAATCCACCACCATCAATATTGTGTAAGACGTGTGTGTGTGTGCAAGATGTGGTGTGTGTGTGTGTGTGTGTGTGTGCAAGATGTGGTGTGTGTGTATGTGTGTGTGTGTGTGTGTGTGCAAGATGTGGTGTGTGTGTGTGTGTGTGTGTGTGTGTGTGTGTGTGTGTGTGTGTGTGTGTGTGTGTGTGCAAGATGTGGTGTGTGTGTGTGTATGTGTGTGTGCAATACCTGGTGTATCTGTGTATGTGTGTGCAAGACGTGGTGTGTGTGTGTGTGTGTGTGTGTGTGCAAGACGTGGTGTGTGTGTGTGTGTGTGCAAGACGTGGTGTGTGTGTGTGTGTGTGCAAGACGTGGTGTGTGTGTGTGTGCAAGACCTGTGTGTGTGTGTGTGCAAGACGTGGTGTGTGTGTGTGTGTGTGCAAGACGTGGTGTGTGTGTGTGCAAGACGTGGTGTGTGTGTGTGTGCAAGACGTGGTGTGTGTATGTTTACAAGACCTGTGTGTGTGTGTGTGTGTGTGTTCCCAAGTCCCACACACCACAAAGAATTGTTTGTTTGTGTTTTACCAAGAATAACTACAAGATCAATAGTATAAGTTTCATAAGACCTAGCTAGTTGGTTAGTTATAAGGAAAAGGTCAATTGAAATGGAAAAGTTAGGTCACCCTGGGAAGAAGATACTTTTGTTGGTGAATATTGGAAGTTCTCTGATTCCTCCAAATTATGCCAAGAAACACATCATCCCTTACTAGTACAACCACAATCAAATATCCACCGACACTTTCCTTCCATCGTAGTAAATAATTATCTTGGTAATAATGAACAACACGTGTATATATGATTTTGCAGCACCTCATAATAATAATAATTGAGGGGGTTGAGTTGACGTAAGGTGTTGTTGTAAGATTATATTTTGATATGATACTGATTTATTTGCAAGATGGAAGGAAAGTGTCGGTGGTGGTTATTTGATTGTGGCTGTACCATTGAGGAAGACTGTGTTCTGGACTATATAGTTAGGAGGAATCAGTCAGTAGCCTTCCAATCAATTTACCAACCATGCATAGAATCTCCCTTTCATTAAGACAGACCAATTTATGTCTCCATAGATAAACCAACCAATAACAGAACCATCGTATCGTCGGCACCAGAATATCTATCGTATGTACCACCACCACGGATGTTCTTGCATACGGCCCAATTAAAGCTTCATCCTCGCCTATATATGTCTATGCTCATTGAGGGTGTGTCTGTTTCATATGTCCGCAACTGTACACAATGAGCACGTTTTCCTGTACAATACGAGTGACTGACTGGGTGGGTGAGTGGTTGGCTGGATGAGTGGGTGTCTGAGTGGCTGGATGAGTGAGTGGCTGAGTGGGTGTCTGTCTGAGTGGCTGAGTGAGTGAGTGGCTGAGTGGGTGTCTGTCTGAGTGGCTGGATGAGTGACTGGCTGAGAGGCTGGGTGAGTGAGTGGCTGAGTGGCTGGAGGCGGGAGAATGTTACTCACTGGTAGATTGTGTGTGGTTTGGGTTGCTATATTTGTCACATCACATCACACCTTGCCACATTCACCAGCACTATCGAGAAAAGTTGGGTTGGGTTAGGTAAGGTTAGGTTGGGTAAGGTTAGGTAAGGTTAGGTTGGGTTAGGTTTGGTTGGGTTAGGTTAGGTAAGGTTAGGTTGGGTTAGGTAAGGTAAGGTTGGGTAAGGTTAGGTAAGGTTAGGTTGGGTTAGGTTTGGTTGGGTTAGGTTAGGTAAGGTTAGGTTGGGTTAGGTAAGGTAAGGTTGGGTTAGGTTAGGTTGGGTTAGGTTAGGTTAGGTTAGGTTAGGTTAGGTAAGGTTAGGTTGGGTTTGGTTAGGTAAGGTTAGGTAAGGTTAGGTTGGGTTGGGTTAGGTTAGGTTGGGTTAGGTTAGGTTAGGTTGGGTTAGGTTAGGTTAGGTTAGGTTAGGTTAGGTAAGGTTAGGTTGGGTTAGGTTAGGTAAGGTTAGGTTGGGTTGAGTTAGGTTAGGTTGGGTTAGGTTGGGTTAGGTTAGGTTGGGTTGGGTTAGGTAAGGTTAGGTTGATCTTAAAAGTTGTGGTTTGGTTAGGTTAGATTAGAGTAGGTTTGGTTAGGTTGATCGTAATAGTTGTGATTTGGTTAGGTTAGGTTTGGTTAGCTTGAACTCGGAGAGATAATGGAAAAGTACAATAATTGAAAAAGTCTTTATGATCCCTGATTTGTTTTAAACTGTACACTTATAGAACGTTCATATGTCTCATGGGTAGTAAAGTCAAGTCACCTCAAAAGGATATACTGTATATATTTATATTTTAAATAATTGCTTCATAGCGTCAGACAATTATTGATCAGCACCAAAATATCATCGGTAGACGGGATCCACGACACACACATACACACACACACACACACACACACACACGAGTCAGGATTGATTTATTGACATTAGGCGCCGCAACAGCGAGGTCATATAGCGCCAGCAGAAGGTGACAGAGAGGTGAAACAACAAGCAGGAAGGAATTGAAAAAAAGACGGACAGCTGAAAAACTGAAGAGGAGTGGCTACCTCCCCTACACCGTCTTTATGTGTATATATACCGGTACTGTATGTTTAGGAAAGATTTGTTATAGATGTAAATATTTTGAAGAAAGACGGTCCCTTTTTAGACATCAACCATAATGATACAAGCCAAATATATTAGATATTTTCTTTTTACTTCTCAATCTAAAGTAATTCCTCATATTGTTTCCTAACTTACTAACAACACATTGATGCAGTTTATAATCATTTGTTTATAAAAATCTATTTCTTATCAATTTCTTATTAATTAAGGGGAGAATCTTTTGTTGGTGAACTGCTGATGGCTACTGATTCCTTCAAACTATTTAAGCAACACCAGGCCACCATTATTTTTGTTCATCTGTTCCTGTTTCCTGCATGACATATTTTGGAGGAATCTTGGGTGCTCTAATGTATCAAGAGTGTATTTATTACACTCTGTGATCGTGTATGAAAAGTGGAGGCTTCTGATTCCTCCTGACCATGCTACGAAACAAACTCCTTCCATATTGGTGGTGTTTCGTGGCAATATTTGAAGGACTCATTTACCTCCAATTTTCAGACTACATCACAGGGTTTCTTAACACAGTATAATATAATAACATTTCTGATATCGATAGCAGGGATGTGGCTTCATAAAGAACTGAATAATAACACATTAATGTAGTTTATAGTAATTTATTTAAGATATATCGATATTTGCATTACATATTAACACAGTATTATATGAGTATTATAAATCTTTGAGGAAATGGCTTATCGTCACTCAGTTCACGTTGCAAAATAATACGATTTGATTTGACGAAGAGTCTTTCCTTGAGGAAGTAATTTAATTAAGGGGAGATTCTCTTGTTGGTAAAATGCAAGGCTGTTGAGATCCCATAACTATACCAGAATACAGACGCCCACGGTGGTAATAATAGGGGACCTGTTTCATGGCAAAGTTTGGAGAAATCACAGACTTTCCCAATTTACCAAAAAGGGAATGAATCTCCTCTTAAGAACACCACCCTAAAACATTTTGACTATCGGCTGTAGCAGAAATGTGGGATGGTGGTTTTATGAGTAAGAAGGTCTTGGTCGTTGGTAAGTTGGTGCTGGGGCAGGTTGGTAGGAAGGAGATGGTGGCCTGTAGGACTGCTGCTGGGGATACTGGGCCTCACCCTCGTAGCTCACTTCAGCAATGTAGCCGGAGTCACCGTTGACATAGTATTCGACTCTTTGGAGGCGACCGTCGGGCAACTGAACGTAGTAGGAACCTTGGGTATTGTAGCCGTCACGAGTCTCCTGCTGACCGAAGTCGTTGCCAGAGTAGTCGTCTTTCACGGCCCAGTTGAAGTCGTACTGAGCTGGACCCTATAATTATACAGGATGCCGGGGGGGGGGGGGGGTTTAATAAATACACAGACTGAATGGAAAGTTGACAAAATCTTTAAGAAACTCTGTGATGTAGTCAGGAAATTGGATGTAAGTGCATGAGGCCTTCAAATATTGTCACAAAACACCACCTATATTGAAGGAACGTGTTTCCTATAGAATAGTCAGGAGGAATCAGAAGCCTCCAAATCCCGTACACTATCAGAGGGATATGTATGTACGACGATAAGAAGTTTTTATATATCTGTTTGTTGTACGAAGAAAGTTATTTATGTCGTAAAGTTTGACCATTGAACCTGTCCAAAATACACAGTGATGTAAAGATAGGTTGACAATCATATTCTCTCTCTCTCTCTCTCTCTCTCTCTCCTCTCTCTCTCTCTCTCTCTCTTCTCTCTCTCTCTCTCTCTCTCTCTCTCTCTCTCTCTCTCTCTCTCTCTCTCTTACGGGCTAGTGATGCGTAATGTGTCAGTGTTGAGTGTGGACACTTTGAACACTTACCAGATTACCAATGTGTCTTTAGTGTTATAATATTTTCACTGCAGTAATAAGTGGTGAGTGGTCAACCTACTTTTACAATCAGCCTGTATACTGTACTTACCACAGGCTCAGGCTCGCGATATGAAGGACGTGGAGGGTTGTAGGATGGAGTAGGAGGGCTGTAGGATGGTCTTGGTCTGTCAGCTACTGCTACGGCCACCAGGGCAACCAATACAATCTGCAATAGAATAGGATTGGTTGATGGATGGATGATGGATTGATTGATGGATTGATAGATGTAAATGCATGGATTCAAACTAGAGAAATTCCGTTTTAGGAGACATTGGTTTGGAAATAGGGTAGGTAGGTTTGCAGAGGTCAGGCAAGAGATGTTTTGAGGATGTGGTTATATGGTTTGTTAAGAGAAGGATAGAGATTGATAGGGAGTTGTAGGTGGCATGTAGACTCGCAGGTATAAAGGAGGGAAAGGTACATCAACTTTGTTTTAGTGTCTGTATCTGTATCTGTGCCTTTGGTGGAGGCTTTGGTACCTTAATAATAATAATAATAATAATAATAATAATAATAATAATAATAATAAATTTCCCATTCCAATAGCCACATTACTTATGCTTTTAATATATGTGTGTGCTGGTGTGAAACTAAATTAATGGTGTTGATAAGTAAGGGGTATTGTTGGGAAAAGAACCATTCACCATTAGTTATATTATTACCGGTAGTTATATTAATCTTGACTACAGATTAACTTTAGCTTAGCGGAGATCATAATCCAAAGATAGGTTTTCAAGTACAGCGTGAGTCTGTTTGTAATAGGGAAAGACTGTGTTAGACCAGAAAGAGACGAGGAGGAGTGACAGCAAGCACGAATGACAGTGAAGAAAAGGAAGGGACAGTTAACAGTAAAGAACATTTTAGAACTTAGGAAGAACGTTACACAATATAATTAAGCTGTCAGAACGTGTTGTGTTTGTAGGAGTGCTTAGTTTAGTGGATCTCTGTTACTGACTACACGTTGTTTAGTGGATCTCTGTTACTGACTACACGTTGTATGATACTTTGACGTAAGCCTAATTTTGGTATATTGGAGGGCTACTAATTTATCCTAACTATACCAGGAAACAGACAACCTCAATGCTATGTATTAGGGGATGTGTTTCCTGGCATAGTTTGGAGGAATAGAGGCACCCCAATGAACCAAATGTATATTATACTGTATACCCCCTTAAGGAAGATAATAACATAGGGCTTATATTGAACATAGGATCTACACAGGGATTGCATCGACTCTAATATACCCAATGCATGGTTTGTGGGACCTACCTTTTGAAACATATATTATATACCCCTTTAAAGAAGACAATATTATAAGGCTTATATTATTGAACATAGGATCTACATAGGGATTGTATCGATTCTAATAAACCCAATGCATGGTTTGTGGGACCTATCTTTTGTAACATATATTATATACCCCTTTAAAGAAGACAATATTATAAGGTTTATATTGAACATATGATCTACACAGGGATTGCATCGACTCAAATATAGCCAATGCATGGTTTGTGGGACCTACCTTCTGAAACATGTTGCTGTCTTGTGTAGTGGGCCACAACTGATGATCAACCTCACCCTGGCAACACTTTATATAGGAGTGACCCCGCCCTGGGCATGACTGCACTACGAGGTGACGCGAACAATTGGAGCGCTCGTGACCAGAACAAACCAGACCTGACCTGGCTTCATCATGGTCACCCACCCACACACACACACACACCACACACACTATCACCATCACCTACGCTCACTTTTGTCTGTCTGTCTGTCTGTCTGTCCACCTGCTCATTTCTGTGTGTCTGTCCACTTACTTACACTTACTTCTATCTGTAAATCCACTTACGTTTTCACTTCTGTCTGTGTGTCTGTCCACTTACTTACACTTACTTCTGTCTGTCTGTACGATACACCTATAGGTTTATTTTTGTCTGTATGTCCACTTACGTACGCTCTTTTCTGTCTATCTGTCTGTCTACTTACTTACGATGGACTTACACTTATTTCTGTCTGTCTGTCTGTCTACTTACTTACGACGGACTTACACTTATTTCTGTCTGTCTGTCTACTTACTTACGATGGACATACACTTATTTCTGTCTGTCTGTCTACTTACTTACGATGGACTTACACTTACTTCTATCTGTCTGTCTACTTACTTACGATGGACTTACACTTATTTCTGTCTGTCTGTCTACTTACTTACGATGGACTTACACTTATTTCTATCTGTCTGTCTACTTACTATGGTTCGGGTAGTAGTGTACAGTCGTGGATAATAATAATAATAATAATCCACATTTGGGGTGACTCATGTAGGCTATTATGGGCTGATTCCACAGTGGTTTGTTTTGGTTTGCAAGCACCCTAACGAAAGAAACTGAACTGTGTAAACGACTCACGAGTGGATTATTTGATTAATTTGATGACTCCACTATAAAACTATGATAATAATGGAACTACCTGACAGGTTTTGTGAATATGGATACTGAGTTTGTTGTTGGATATTATAATTAAGACTGAGAAGACATAGTGTGGTTGGTTGGGGAGGATCATAACAAACTAAAGCCACTGTGGAATAGGCACTAGGTAAACTTTCCAATACGTAAGTTAAGGTGGTAATTCTTTTTTGTTACATTGACGTGCCTTGATTCCTCCAAAGTATACTAGGAAACAGGACCAGAAGAGCAAAAATAATGGTGTTCTGTTGCTTGGAATAGTTTGGAGGAATCATTTGCTCCAGATTTACCAACACAAAACTTCCCCCTTAATTAAAGACCCTGTGATCGTGTATGAGAATTGGAGGCTTCTGATTCCTCCTGACTATGCCACAAAACAAGCTCCTTCCATATAGGTGGTGTTTCGCTGGCGATATTCAAAGGACTCATTTACCTCCATATATTTTCTGACTACATCCATCACAGGGTCCCTTATTAACTCTTATAATACTTGCATTAACCCCAGAATCAGTGTTTTGAAAGATTACCAAGAAGTTACAAAACCATATATGCAGCATACTTGTTAATTAATA
>JAWQEG010005018.1:0-39320 GCA_033782935.1 Petrolisthes cinctipes
GTATGTTGTTGTTGCAGAGGAAAGTGTGTTGATGTCTGTGTATGTGTGTATGTTGTTGTTGCAGAGGAAAGTGTGTTGATGTCTGTGTATGTGTGTATGTTGTTGTTGCAGAGGAAAGTGTGGTGATGTCTGTGTATGTGTGTATGTTGTTGTTGCAGAGGAAAGTGTGTTGATGTCTGTGTATGTGTGTATATGTGTTGGCTACGAGAGGCAACACAACCAAAACACAGCAGACTATATAGTGAGACTGGAATGGAATCAATACTAAGGACATAAATCATAACACTGTATCCCCTCCATTATCACCACCATCACTACTACTACTACTACTACTACTACTTCTACTACTACTACTACTACAACTTCTACTACTACTACTACTACTATTACTACTACTACTACTACTATTACTACTACTACTATATTATTTCCTCTTGGTTACCCCTTCCCCAAGATATTAAACCTCCCCTCACCCACCCACCACTACTACTACTCTATTTCCCCTCCGTTACTGCCCCTTCACCACCTGCAACCCCTCCACCCCCCACCCCCCCGCTACCACCACTATTCTATTTCCCCTCCGTTACTGCCCCCCCCCCCAACACAACCAGGCACCCTCCCCCTAAGATATTGTAACCCCCCTACCCCCAGAACTACTCTATTTCCTCCGTTACTGCCCCCTCCCCCCCAACCAGGCACCCTCCCCCCAAGTTACTGTACCACAACTACTCATTTCCCCTCCGTTACTACCCTATCCCCCCCCCCACCTCCACAACTACTCATTTCCCCTCCGTTACTACCCTATCCCCCCCCCACCTCCACAACTACTCATTTCCCCTCCGTTACTACCCTATCCCCCCCTCCCACCTCCACACCTACTCATTTCCCTTCCGTTACTACCCTATCCCCCCCCCCACCTCCACACCTATTCATTTCCCCTCTGTTCCTGTCCCTCCCCTCTAAGATACTGCATATACCTTCACTGTCTGTTCATCCGCCACTGTACGTACCATTCACATTATCTTTTATCGCATTAGTGATACTCGTGACCAAATCTGTAAGTTGGGTTGGAATTTTTGTCACAACACACTACACATACTTACTATCGGCTACTTTATTGTGTTTTGTTTTTCTCTCAGATTTACTGCGATACTTAGCCTAGTTGTTCGATTTTCTTTACTTGAGTATATAACTGACTGATTGTGGGTGTGAGAAGATCGTCCGTCCTAGGCCTGTAAGACTCTGTATGTACAGTTGGACACATGAATGGGTGGTACAGCCCAAGTGAAAGATGGTCAATTTCTCCCAATATCAAGTTCCTTAGTGCCAAATAGGAGACATCAGGGGCAGAAGTCAGTATTGAGGATGGTAATAAAAAGCAAGTACCTGATAATAGACACTTGTAGTTACTCAAATGAGACAAGTATCTTTCACCTGGGCTGTACCACCCATTCATGTGTCCAACTGTACAGTCGTGCATGATACATAATTTCTGACCAGAGTGTGAGGAGCAGAAAGCTTTAAATCGCCTGGTATTGCTCATTTCCCCACTCAGTACACATAGGCTATAGAGGCTGAGTTCGAATGCAGGGTGTGTGTGTGTGTGTGGTGCCTGCCGTTAGTCTCTGGTCAGGGATTACGTATCACAAGTGTACAGTACAACGAGGGAGGTGATAGGGAAGCACAAACCCATATCATATAATATAGTAATGCTCACACCACCTACCGTATATTCAGATCTGACATTCATAATAAAAGCATAATGATTCTTAGACAGACGCTACGTAACATAGAGTCCGGTTTGGTCAATATGAAGCAACCAGCCAAGGAATGAATTATATACAACAGCAGAGAGACATATTCCGATACCTATTGTTAATTAATGAGTGGTGTGGTGAGGACAAACAGATGGCAATACCGGTAAAGCAAGTTATGTTCTGGAAAGTTTCTCTACAGTTCCCATTCGATGTTAATACCTTTACACTACGATTAGATAAAAAAAAGTGCTTGTATGAGATGTACTTTAAAAAAATAGTACCTAATCAAATATTTATAATTGTAGATATTTATAATTATGTATATTTAATTGTAGATATTTATAATTGTGTAGAAAAACTTACCATTGTAGTGGTTTGAGCTTCACAAAGTGTAACGATGGAACACGAGTGAGTTGGCTGTTCTTACACACACAGTATCCCTCTTTATATGTGTGCTGTTGAAGGGGCGGGGCTGCCAGCTACCGTCCGCATTTGTACCAGCCAATCACAAAGCGTCTTCCATGGGATCTGGCCAATCACATTAGTCGTTTCACGGTGGGGTAGCCAGACACGCTATGCAGCCACCCAGCCATGATGTCATCGACTATTGACCACCAAAGCAGATACTGTATTTACCAAACCTCATAGAAACCTCGTAACGTCATGACAGTCAACAACAACAACAACAACAACAACAACAACACATCACCTCCCACAGATGACAACAAAATCTAATTAACTCTGCATTCTCAATCTTCTTCCCGAGTTAGACGAAGATAACAAACTCCTATACCCAAGAAGTTATGAGTTAGCCAAGCAACGTGTAGGTAGGGTGTGTCCAGAACGTTATAACCTGTACAGTATACTCTTGTTGGTGCCGCGTGGGGTGGGGGGTGGGGGGGGGCCTTTGGGTGACTCACTACCAGGGGGGGATGGGGGCGAGGCGTGTCTAGCTTAGTGGTAACTGGTAACGGCGTAACCAAGCAAGCCAGGTTGAGGTAAAACAAAAAATAATAAAAAATAAATAAATAAATAAATAAATAAAAATAAAAATAAAGGGTTGGTGTGCCTCGTAAATTTCTGCCTGAAAATTATTATAATGTGGTTAAGAGTTTGACCAAGTTGTTGATGCATTAATTCAACCAGACTTATTTTACATTAATTTTATATTTGTATTATTTCAACACAACACTATCAAGGGTTTGGAAGTATAGGTAATTAACTCGTATATTAATTAATGTCACACTAGCTATTGTCGTGCTAATTAAGTAACAATGTGCATAACAGTGATGGGAACTATAATTATATGTGTTTGTAAATGTCCTCACACACACACACACACACACACACACACACACACACACATAAATTGTTATATCTGTGTTTGTAAATGTCCTCACACACACACACACACACACACACACACACACACATAAATTGTTATATCTGTGTTTGTAAATGTCCTCACACACACACACACACACACACACACACACACACACACATAAATTGTTATATCTGTTTTTGTAAATGTCCTCACACACACACACACACATACACACACACACACAAATTGTATTGGTATATACTTCCCAGCACGATACCACGCCAAACACAATAAACTTCCAACCACAACACAAACACACACACAAACACAAACACAAACACAAACCATATCATTTTTTTCCACGTATGTTTTATTTACCGTGAATGAATCATTAGGAAGAATAATTAACACGAGAGTTAGTGATAATACGCTAAAAATACACACACACACACATAATAGAAAATAAATATGCATATTAAAAAAATCAAATACCATCTGTTTCCACCAAAGCAAAAAAAAAAAAAAAAAAAAAAAAAAACAACAACAACAATGTGGCTACGGCGTCCTTCCGGTTGTCATGGTAACGACGCCACCCATATCACCCCCCTCCCCCTGCCCTCGACCCCCCCCCACCCCACCCCCAACAAGCTCAGCCAGCACAGGTCTCATTATTGTCCTTCATCCCTCCCTTCCTTCCTTCCTTTATCCCTTCCCCTGCCTATATATCCTTTTACCTGTGTTATGTCAATATATAATAATCTGTCTGTCCCAAAGTCACGCTGTATAGTAAGCAACTGTGTGTGTGTGTGTGTGTGTGTGTGTGTTTTTTTTTTTTTTTTTTTTTTCTACCGATTCAGTTAATTATTAAAGACATATGCTCTGTATTTTTCTATCTAAAAAGTGGTAGGCATGTATGTACGCTTTTGCTCCTCTTTCTGTGACGTCACGTGATCTAACCAACAGCAGAGCATTAAATTAAATGTATGAAGAATTTTTAAAAAGATTAATTGAGTTTGGAAGTCTACATTTATCTCTTCCGCCTCGCCTTTCATTTCACCTGGATTATTTATTGTTTATCTGTCTCTGTCGTCATTCCTGCTCACGGATATAACGTTAATTCTCGTATTCCGGTGCTCGTAAGTTTCTGCTGGGTGTGCATGGCATGGATAGTGGAGGGAAGGGTGTACAGGCTACTGGTCTGTAACATAATCAGACTATCATCACATATAATTCCATACCATATAGAAATGGTATATGAAACTGTCATTAATAATTATTTCTTTATTCCATGTAATTGTACACTATACCGCTAGGTGACAGCACCATACAGGCGAGTAACCACACCCTACCATAGAATGCTGACACCAGCGATATACCATACCCACGCCACCAAGACGGGGACGTGACGCTAGTTCAACCCACATCTTCGGTACAGCCAGACGTGAAGCCAATTATCTCGTCTTGACCTATCGAAGATAATTCTTGTGTGTACAGTACATTAAGTTCATCAAGTACATTAAGTACATTAACCATCCAGTGTAACTAAATAAACCAGTAAGATTATACTGAGTTTATTTTACCACGTGCTAATTAACTTCTCCGTAGCTCTGAGTGAATCCAACTACCTATAATACTGACTCCCGAGATTAACTACCGAGAACGCCTTCGAGACCGACTACAATATTAATCTACAATCAGCAAAATACATACACAAACATTATTTATGTACTGGTTAGGTAACGCCACCTAAAACCAACCACTACATAAATTGGTGGCAGCTTCAAGGGATACTCAGACTAAGTGCGAGAAAAGCATAAAAGCCGTGGTTAAAAATTGTCTGTACAACACAGTGGTGGATAGAAATCACCTCTAACGTAAAAATCGAGGTAAAAATACGTGTGTTATACCTACTACATCACCTCTCCAGTACTACCAGCACCGAGAAATTGGATTGACAACGCTGTGTAAAGAAAGGAGTGAAGTGGTAGTGGAGACCTGCGACACCGAGATTGTTTACAAACTCACTATCCCGGAAGGACAACATGACCCCGAGCCGATGAACTGTGATAAGGGACAACAGCCCATACAGTCTACGTCATAGCTTGGAGGAGGAGCGAAGGAGTAGTGACGTCAGAGGAGTGGTGACGACATAACCACACCCCTACATCACCACCTCCACTCAGTCAAGGTCGCAGCACAGCTGAGTGCATCACTCACACAGACATACATCCACCAGCCCAGCCAGCCAGCGTTCGAGCCTATACGAAGACTTCACGACTACAGTCTGCAGTCTTCACGACAACAGGGACTACGATCAGCTAGACTACTGGGATATCTTCAATCAACATACACCTGAGATAACTTAGCCAGGTAGAGCTACACATGCACTTATTTTAAACACTTCCAGTTACTTAAAGTTGCTGAGCACCCATCACATTAGGGTTACAATAATTGCAGTGTTGCTATAATAATTACGGGTGAACTCAATATATACTAATTCCTGTGTCTATACTAACCCATATATAAAAATATATATTTTCGTATGTGTTACGTCCAGTATACAGTCCGTTCGTACATATTGTGTGTGTTATTTCTGTCCGTGTGTATAAGTGTTGATTGGTGCTGGCAAAGAACGTAATTTATGGCAGATAATTTTATCACTAGATATTTTAATACCGCCAGAGCAAGGCCAGATCGTCGAATGTACGCAGATTTTTCAGGTGACTATCATGAGTTAACACGGGAGAGTACAGTTCCTATTACTCAGTCGACCGGAGATTTAACTGGACCAGATTTTTCCCGTTCTCGACGAGCACATTCACTGACTTTCTTCTCTGACTTATCTGATAGACCTATTTCTGCTCTAGACTTTAGCGGATTCAGTGATAATAACGTCAACATGTCTTCACCCACACCACCTATGCAAAACACAGCACACGCACAAGCACACACACCACCACACACACAAGCACAGCCATCCTACACCATGCCTCACTTACCCCAACAGAACAAGATCATAGTAGAGACTCAAGCTACGGGACCTTGGTTCAAGGGAGAGCCGACAGAACATGTGCATAACTTTGTGAGAGAAGTGGAAGCGATTATGGCAACGAAGGGTTTAACAGATGACATAGAGAAAATAAACTTCATAAAGGCAAGAGTGCGGGGAAATG
Source organism: Petrolisthes cinctipes (assembly GCA_033782935.1). Lineage (NCBI taxonomy): Eukaryota > Metazoa > Arthropoda > Malacostraca > Decapoda > Porcellanidae > Petrolisthes > Petrolisthes cinctipes. The sequence goes on from JAWQEG010005018.1 coordinate 6,258, forward strand.
CAACTAGCATTATCTCTGGTTCTTCCTTCTCCCCATACTATGTAGGAGATAATTACAACATCTTCCGTGAAGTTCTTCTCTCAGCTTTCGGGAAAGGAAAACAGGCAGGACAACTTGCCTGGATGTCACGAGCGATAGACGTAGCGGTGTCACGTACAAGGTCGCTGGACATCTCTACATCAAGGGATGTTGCAGGGCAACTATTTAACGACATAAAGGACACCCTGGCTAATGCCGCACCACTATCTAACCATCCACCATGGTTAACCCAGGGAGACCAAATGTCTCTACAAGCTGTGTGCGAATTGTTTGAATATTACATTTTCCTACAGATGCTAAAACCTGAGGACTACAATGCGGCTAAGCCGGTAGAAAGGAAACGCGGAGAGCACTTCGTAAGCGTATCGGGACGCATAGAGGCCAAGCAGGTTAAACCTTTTACACCCTATGCTATCTCATTACCTTCGGAGGGAGCCGCAGTACAACCGCAGATGGTTGCTGCCGCAGTATCCAACCCGGGAGTACAGCCAGTACCAAAACATCAAACTAATAAGGGTTACCACAAGGCAACCCTAGATATTAAATATTGCAAAGAGTGTAAAAAACACGGACATACCTGGGAGAGATGTTTCTTTAATGAGGATCGCGAAATGAAGCCTAAAAACCCTACTTCGCGACCAGAAGGAAACAATAACAGAAATTATAACCAGAGAATTAATAGACAAACAAAACCTGGAGGCCATGGAAAATGGTGTGAGGTACATCAAGTTAACTCTCATAACACCTTGGAGTGTAGAACGCTCCTAAGAAGAGAAAAGGAGTTAATTGCCCAACGACAGAATAAATCGTCGGGGGAAGATGGGGATCGGCAGAAACAGAATCAAGCCTAGTCTCTACATCCTTGGGTGTTAAGGAGTCACCGCAATTAACCTCCATAATTGCAGCTTTGCAGAGGACAGAAGTATTAGCGGTGCCATGCCGGATAAAGAGGAAGAGTGCGTCATTCATAATGGACTCTGGCGCAATTCCTAACCTCATATCCGAGACTTCCTTTAACAACCTGAAGAGTATGTACCCAGATGGGACATTTACCGTCACACCGACAGATCTTTGTGCATCGGGAGTGACAGGAGACCGCCTAAGACTACTAGGAAAGGTCGAACTATCAATAAGGCTATCAAAAGCTATTAATAGTCCGCAAATAAGGGCTGAATTTCATATTACTCGGGATTTTACCTTGCCAGCTGATGGTATCATAGGGTTAGATACCATGAAGGTGGAAGAGATTAATTTAGAACCGAGTAGAAGAAGCATCACCCATCGTAACCATCGCTACCCGGTAATGGAGACTTCATACCCATTACTAGTTGAACACGGAAGTGATACAAATAACTCCGTAGAAGTGGGTGGCTTGACAGTCAGAAATAAAGGTCGAAGTGAGGAATCTACCTCAAATACTCTACCTACTGATTCGACTGACACACCTACAGGGCAGGAATGGAACGTAATACCCGCTGTACTAACTAGTAATCAACGGTTACTCAGCCAGGAGATAACACGTATACCAGTCCGTTTGCCTGGGGTAGATGAAGGTACAGATGTGATATGCATGAGTGAGACTGCTCGTGTAAAACGAGTGTCGTTAGAGTCAACACTCTCTACAGTAGGGTTACACAGTATGACAGAAGTGCTTGTTGTAAACCCTACGGGAAGCCCCATTACCCTTAAGGAAGGATGTTGTGTGGGTAGTTTCCTAGTTTGCCCAGGAAAGGTTGTAGAAGAAACAAACGACACCGTGATAGGAAGCATAAATACTCCTAACGAAACAGATCTTACTAAAATTAAGAAAGAAATTGAGCCACATATCAAAGTAGGTCAGGAGGCTAAGGAAAGACTGCTGAACCTACTGGCCTCTTTCAGACATGTAATTGCATTACCTGGGGAACCTTTGGGAGAAAACCACCAGGTAGAGCATCAAATCAAGATTAAGACTGGCACCTACCCAGTGTATGTACCAGCATACCGCCTACCTCACAGTCAACGGGAAATAGTAGAAGAAGCTGTCCAAGAGATGCTACATGAAGGAGTTATTGAACCCTCTAATTCCCCTTGGAATGCTCCACTATTCCTAGTTTCCAAAAAGGATGGAGGCTGGCGACCAGTAATAGACTTTAGAAAAGTCAATGAGGTAACAGAACCGGATCGTTACCCATTACCAGTTTTGAAAGATATTCTTCAAAACCTCGGAGGTGGAAATAAAATATTCTCCTGTCTAGATTTGATAGCAGGATATTGGCAAGTACGTCTACACGAGGACAGTAAAGCTATCACCGCCTTCAGTACACCATCAGGTCATTATCACTATAGGCGCATGCCATTTGGCTTAAGAAATGCACCTCTTACATTTCAGAGATTGATCAACAACGTCTTCTCGGGACTTATGGGAAATACAGTCCTAGCATACCTAGATGATCTAGTAATCCCATCTCAAGACTTGGAGACACACCTGATCAAACTGAAGACAGTATTGTCCAGGTTAGCCCAAGCAGGTCTCAAAATTAAATTGTCAAAGTGTGAATTCCTAAAACCTAGAATACAATTCTTAGGCCACACAGTAGATGGCGCAGGAATCCATACCCAGGATGACAAAGTAAGGGCGGTAGAGAAATTTCCTACACCTAAAAATGTTGATCAACTGCGTAGTTTCCTAGGACTTTCAGGTTACTACAGATCCTTCGTCAAAAATTACGCCAAATATGCGACTCCGCTCACCAAGCTTCTCAAGAAGGACACTCCTTTTACCTGGACTTCAGAACAAGTGGAAAGTTTCCAGAAGATAAAGGGTATGCTAACTACAGCACCTGTCTTAGCATTTCCCAACTATAAGGAACCCTTCATCCTGTACACAGATGCTTCGGGAGTAGGCATAGGGGCAGTATTAATGCAGAATGATGAAAGAAACAAGCTTCAACCCATTGCATATGCAAGTAGAACTCTTAATGATGCGGAAACGAGATATTCCGTTACCCATCAAGAGACTCTTGCAATAGTTTGGGGATTGAAAGCATTTAAAGACTTGATATACGGGTATAAAATACATGTCTACTCAGATCATGCACCCGTCATTCACCTATTCAAAGGCAAGAATTTGTCAGGACGTCTAGCAAGATGGCACCTGACCTTCCTGGAGTACGAACCGGAGCTACACTATATACCTGGTCGTGCCAATGTAGTTGCGGATGCACTCTCCCGTAACATATCCGTGGCTAGTGCTCAGATCACAACCACAGAAAATTCAAAGACAAATACATTCAATGCCTCCACCATAAGGAGAGAACAAGAGGCAGACCCACTCTGGTCAAAAATAATATATGCCCTTGAATCGGGAGATGAGTCAAATCTACCCAAGTTACCAATACCAATAGAACAGTTCCAACTTCAAGGCGATATCCTCATCAGAGAGCTAACAACGCCACAGGAAACTGTCTCACAAGTAGTTGTGCCTGACACCTTGATAGGACAGGTACTACGCTTGATACATGACGCACCTACTGCAGGACACCCCGGCCGGGACAAGAGCCTCCTACAAGCGCGCAACAAATATTACTGGAAGACTATGAAAGTGGATATAACCAACCACGTAAGTCAGTGTCTCGAGTGTGCAAGACACAAGGGGACAACAAATCAACCAGCACCAATACTAGAATATCCCACACCAGAACGACCATGGGAGACAGTGAGCATTGACTTACTAGCACTTCCTACAAGTCGTCAGGGAAGCAAATACTTATTAGTAGCGGTGGATCACTTCTCACGATATGTGATCCTTGCTCCAATTCCCAAATGAACATGTCTTCCTTAATAATCTCTTCGGAGGAAGTTAAGCTCCTCCAGTTCATGAACAAGTCTTCCTTTTCTGATGCCTTGGATGTTTCTCTTCCAATGTATTTGTCAAGAGGTAGTCTTGCAGGTGCCATCTCCGTACCTCTCCTAATCTGTATTATTGTAGTAATTGTTGTTGTGTACTTTATACGTATAAGGGGCAGGGTAGTGGAAGCACAGGTTGCACCACAACCCACTATGCAGGTATATAGACGCCCTCTGCGTAAGGAGTTCCTCCCTTGATTGTTCTCAGCAACACTGCTATTCAGCCTACATTATACAAGGTTAGAGATACACATAGGTATAGTTAGGTACTATAATTATTAAACTCCAGTCCACCAAGAGGACTTGGCGTGGTAGTGGCCGAGCAATGTACAGGCTACTGGTCTGTAACATAATCAGACTATCATCACATATAATTCCATACCATATAGAAATGGTATATGAAACTGTCATTAATAATTATTTCTTTATTCCATGTAATTGTACACTATACCGCTAGGTGACAGCACCATACAGGCGAGTAACCACACCCTACCATAGAATGCTGACACCAGCGATATACCATACCCACGCCACCAAGACGGGGACGTGACGCTAGTTCAACCCACATCTTCGGTACAGCCAGACGTGAAGCCAATTATCTCGTCTTGACCTATCGAAGATAATTCTTGTGTGTACAGTACATTAAGTTCATCAAGTACATTAAGTACATTAACCATCCAGTGTAACTAAATAAACCAGTAAGATTATACTGAGTTTATTTTACCACGTGCTAATTAACTTCTCCGTAGCTCTGAGTGAATCCAACTACCTATAATACTGACTCCCGAGATTAACTACCGAGAACGCCTTCGAGACCGACTACAATATTAATCTACAATCAGCAAAATACATACACAAACATTATTTATGTACTGGTTAGGTAACGCCACCTAAAACCAACCACTACAAGGGGAGGATGGAGAGGGGATGGAAGGATAGAGAGAGAGACGAGGGAAGGGGAGGATAGAGAGGGAATGGAAAGATAGAGAGAGAGGCGAGGGAAGGGGAGGATAGAGAGGGGGTGTGGTAGGATAGATAGGGAAGGTGGAAGGATAGAGAGGGGACGTGGAAAGATATAGATATGGGATAGAAGGATAGAGACGAGAGGGGAGGGGTAAGGATACAGAGGGGAAGGGGATTTTAGAGAGGGGATGTAGAAGGATAGAGAGGAGAGGGGATGGAAGGATAGAGAGGGGACGTGGAAAGATATAGATAGGGGATGGAAGGATAGATTGGGGAGGAGGAGGATAGAGAAGCCAGGGAGAGGGAATGATAGAGAAGCGAGGTAGGGGAAAGGATAAAGACGCGAGGTGGTGGACGGTGCGTGCTTGGGCCGAGATTAACAACATCGAACCGCCCAGACAGTTGGCTTGGATGGACTTCCGGGGAAAATTTGTCTTTGCAACTGGTCACTGGCATGTTAACACGAGGGAGATGGAGGTGGAGAGGAGGGACAACAAGCACGAAGGATAGGAAGGACAGTTGAACGATGGGAAAGGGATGGCTTGGATTCGAAGAGGCACCCAAACCCATAAAGGTGAGGAAAAACAAACGATTCAGATACTTTTTTCCATCTGTTCTGTCTGTGTGTGTGTGTGTGTTGAGACGTGAAACATGCATTGTGTGTGTGTGTGTGTGTGAAACTTGAGACGTGAAACATGCAGTGTGTATGTGTGTGTGTGTGTAACATGAGAGGTAGAACATGCATTGTGTATGTTGAGTAAACTTGCACCTTACGAGACAAGACGCCTCTTTCTGTATGTGTGTGTGTGTGTGTGTGTGTGTGTGTCGCCCAAGCCGGTTGTACAAGTGATGTTGGTGATGGTAGTGTAGTGGTGATGATGTTTATTGTGTGGTGATGTAGTGGTGGTGGCGTGGTGATGGCGGTGTTGTTTTGGTGGTGGTGTGTTGATGATAGAAGTGGTTGAGTTGTTTGGATGTTAATAATGTTTTTGTTGTTGTTGTTGTGGTTGTGGTGGTGGTGGTGAAGTGGTGGTGCCTGTGATGTGGTGGTGATAGAGGTCGGAGGGAGAGACGAAGAGATGGGACAACACAGAAGAGAGAAAGGCAGGGGTAGGGTAAAGGGAGGAGGAGGAGGAGGAAGAAGAAGGGAGTCAGGGGTAATGTATAGTAAGATAAAAAGAGAAGAGGTGTAGGGGCAGGGGAAAGGGAGGAGGAGGAGGAGGAGGAAGGAAGGGAGTGAGGGGAGAAGTATACGAAGAGAAGGCAGATATAAAGTAGAAGGGGAGTGGGAAGTGATGTCATGCTCTCTGACATTTCCTTCTTTCCCCTCCTCTCTCTCTCTCTCTCTCTCTCTCTCTCTCTCTCTCTCTCTCTCTCTCTGATGGATGTGTCAGTTCAGGTGTATTGCCAGGGACACACACACACACACACGCCGCACGCGCCCACCTCACGCACGTCACAACACGCGCACGCACACGTTCATCTCACGCACGCACATGGTCATCTCACGCACTCACACGTTCAACACACACACACGCACACGCATGATTACTACTACACGTGGAACAGATAACTTGTCACACACACACACACACACACACACACACACAGTATATATATATCAACAAGATCATAGCACACACATATTAAATATATATTGTTTGTATATGAAATGACACCAGAGTTTGTATTTAGATATTTATCAAGTAGGACACACACACGCACACACGGAAATACATAGATGATAGATATGACAAGGAAGGAGGTCGTTACACACATACACACACATTCACAATCCAACACATACACAGACACAATCCATCATACACACATTCACATTCCAACATACACACATTCACAATACAACACATACACACACACACACACACACATACACATTCCACCATACATACATACATTTACAATCTAACATACACACATTCACAATACAACACATACACACACACACACATACACATACACATTCCACCATACATACATACATTCACAATCCAACATACATACATTCACAATCCAACATACACACATTCACAATCCAACACATACACATTTCACCATACATACATACATTCACAATCCAACACACACAAACACACACACACCTTCCCTCGTTCGTTTTGGCAATATGAAACCACCTTCCTTTTTTCGTTTCTCCTCAAAATGTCTTACCATCTACCCTCCCCCCCCCCCCCCCCAAAAAAAAAAAAAAAAAAAAAGCAATATCAGCCCTCCATCCCCCCAAACATTTATCTGACCCCAATCGTTCCTCTATCAATGTGTGTGTGTGTGTGTGTGTTATAGTATCTTTGTATTTTTTTTGTTTACTTGCTGTTAGTCTTCTCCTATGTGGTATCACCTTCCATCTCTATTTGAACTCTTTCAATCTGTCGTCACCTGCCCTCATTTCTCCTCCTATCTTGTCATCTATCATCAACAACCAGGAAGGAAGGGGAGGCCAGATATTAAAATTGACATTGGGTCCAGACACATTACATTTACCCAGAGCCAATCAACAGAGGGTCAATGTGGTAATGGATTCAAGATGGGTCAGAGTTGAGTCTCGGGTGGCCAAATGATTACTATGTCTGGCGAAGGAGTGTATGTTATTGTGGGGGAAAGTATACCAGTGTGGGGGAGAGTATATCAGTGTGTGGGAGAGTATATCAGTGTGTGGGAGAGTATATCAGTGTGGGGGAGAGTATATCAGTGTGGGGGAGAGTATATCAGTGTGGGGGAGAGTATATCAGTGTGTGGGAGAATATATCAGTGTGGGGGAGAGTATATCAGTGTGGGGGAGAATATATCAGTGTGGGGGAGAGTATATCAGTATGGGGGAGAGTATATCAGTGTGGGGGAGAGTATACCAGTGTGGGGGAGAGTATATCAGTGTGGGCCGGGCCAACATACCAGACAGCATAATACAGTGTTGTGAAGGAGCATGGAATAGGCCAGGCAGCATATCAGACAATCATACAGTATGCCAAAGTTAGGTATGTGAGGTGGTCGATAGCCTTCTGTCTGTATACATGTTTTCGTCTGCTGCAGGGACGGCCTCACACACCCTACCTCCTCTCCTTCCTTCTCTCATTCACCACCCAGTCTTGTCCCTTCTTCTTCCCTTTGTATCCTATCCAGTTCTTCCCCTCCCACCCAGCAGTTCTCTTCCTTCTTCCTCTCCTCTCTCTCTGTCCCTTCTTCCCTTTTCATTCCATCCAGTCTTCCCTCTCCCACTCAGCAGTTTTCTCCCTTCCTCCTCTACACCCCTCACCCCGACCCGTCCCTTCTTCCCTTTCCATTGCATCCAGTCCCTTCCTTCTCCACCCCCATCTCCCTTCCTCCTCCACCTCACCCAACCCACCCAGCCTGTCCTTTGCCCCTCCTTCCCTGCGGTTACCCACACTGAATCGGACCCACCCTGGCACCCTCAGTATCGAGTCTTATTAATACCCGTCCTGTCCCCTATGCCGTGCCGTATAAAAAGTGCATTTGTCGACCGTTTGGCCTGCCGTCTGCCTTTGCGAGATATAAAACGTCAATAATAATAATAGTAGAAGAGAATGTGTGTGATGCAAATTGATGGCCCGAGATTTGAGTGCAATGAAATTCTCTGTTCTGTAACTTAACCTTTCCTACCATTGTGAGGTATCAGGGCTTTAATTCAACAATACAAATGACATTATTATACATTACACGTAAGTAACACCGACAGGAAACAACAAACTCACGTATAGCATAACTGTGTATTACGTGAAATTTACCCATTGATACTTTTTACCTCAGTGGTGGGAATACGGTAAATAATCATGAGCCAAACCATTGATTCAATTGGTTTCATAATTTGACACAACTGATTTAAATACGAAATAAAGTTGCTTCAGTTGCAATCGTGTGTCGAGACCCCATTTCCTATCTGGCCAGTCCTCCCCTAACTTTCGTAGCCCCTCTCCCCCTAATCTTCCCCCTACCTTGGCCTCCCCTAACCCCCTACCTCCTAACTGGCTCTCCCCTACTCTCTTGCCTGCCGTCTTCTCTTATACATCATTTTAGTCCCTTGCCATTCCTTGTTTTGTTTTGTTTTTCTTTGCAACATCTCCGGCCCCCTACCATGTCTCCCTCGCCCACACCAAACACATCACCACCGCCCCCATCCCTCTCTCATATCACCTTATTTTCCCCTCCCCCCAACCTTCCACGGCCCCCTCCCTCCTTCCCTCACGTCACCACCACCCACCAACCTCATATCATCCCCCCACACCCCTCCACTTTCCACGTCCCACTTCCTACTTCCCTCACATCACTAACCCACCAACTCCTCCTATACCCCTTACTAGCTGCTTACTGCCTGGCGTGTCCCCCTCACATGAGTCACATCACAATACTGCAGTCATTAGTTAGCAGTGTCGTATCTCTGTCGTAACTACTGGTCTCACCGGTGTTATATTGGGGGTCATAATTGTTGGGTGTAGTTTTATGTACCCCTCGCCCCTCGTCGTGTACTGTCCTGCATGTCCCCCTCACTCGGTCGCTCATTCAATCTACACTACATCTTCTCCTTCGCCTGTTGTCTCTTGCTCGTTCACTGTCTCTTGCGTGCTGTCCCTCATTCATCCTCTGTTTCTCCTTTCTCATTATCTCTCCTTCGCGCATTACCGCTCCCTTGCTCATTGTCTCTCCTTCACTCAGTCACTGTCTCTGCTTTCTCTCTCTCCTGTCTCCCCCTCCCTGTTTTTGCCTCCCCTGCCTCATGCACCCTCACCCCAAACCAGCTTCCCTTTTTTCCTCTCCTCCGTCTACCTTTCACTACCCCTAGACAATTTCCTGTCTCCCCTCCCTCCCTCCTACTAACACCCTCACCCCCCACCCCCACATCAAATCCCCACTTCCTGTCAGGCATATTTCCCCTCGTCCATACTTCCACTTCCCCTTTTCTCTCCCCTTCCCTCACCCACCCCAACTCTCTCTAACTATAGTATCTGCATGAACCACTACCCCCCCCCCCAAAAAAAAAAAAAACACTACTGTACATCTTTGCTGTCAGGAAATCATCTGAACAAACAGAAAAAAATAATATGGTAATTATAATTTATTCTTGATCATGTTATTGATTAGTTAGTAGTAGAGTCACGAGCACTAATAAGTTCAGTACTGTATACAGCTTTGGTTGGGTTGAAGCTTTGAACAGTCCAATTCACCAACCAAGTCATTCCAATGGAGATCTTTTTGTGCATTTATTTACTGTCTCTAGGTATTCGAAGCACACCTGGATACTTATTAGTGCTCGTGACTGTAGTACAGCCACACCCAGACTTATTCACTCTCTAAACATAATCACAACCAACCATGTTCACTGTCACCCTCATTCACATCTGTTATTGTTCCTGTCTTCTTCACTTCCATTCTTGTAATCTTATTTTTTCCCAAGTACAAGTATTTAAACCTATATAGAACAAAGCTTTCACAACAACATAGTAGCCTACATTATAACAAGTGTAACAAAAACTATAATAAAAAAAATGCACAAACCATAATAATGGAATAATGAGAATGATTCCAGGGTGCCTGAGAAATACTTTTTTTTTTTACCTGAAATGTTAAACAACCATAGTAAACATAACTAGTCTTGTCCTAATATAAAATACATGTATGATACGCACCTAAATATAGTTAACATCACCTTTCTAGCCAACTTTGAAAATCAAGTACGGGTATTAAATTGGTTTTGTTTATATATTTGTGAACACCATACTGTATACCTTAATCTATAAGCCATCCCGATATACAGAACTGCCTATGCCTAAATATTTAGCTACAATATCAGTGTCACACAGATAAAGTGTAAATAAACCAATTCTTACATTCTCACCCTGCATGAGAAAAGAGTGCCTATATTAATGTGTGCATAATTCATGTTTTTTGTGATATTTAAATACACTCTGCGAGGTTTTAGATAAGTATAAAAGGAATATAAGTCTTTGGCAAAAAAAGAAATAACTTGCCAGTTATTTTGAAGTTACATATTGAAGTTCATCATTTAGTCCCACTGACACCCCTTATATCAAATATGTTTTTATACCTTAATATCTTGACTTACATATTATTATTATATAGTATGTTAATATATGCCACAACTTCATCCTAATCCTTAATATGAATAATACTGATCATTAATACCATCCTGCATATCCTTTCTAAATCAACTGACCATACTGACAGTATGTTTAGCACCATTTGTTGACAGATTTTAACACTGCTAACATGGGGTTGGAAAGATAGTACAAGCAGGGAGTAACAAATGAACAGTAATAACAAAGAGGAAAAACACAAGCATTTATAACTGTGGTCTGTGCAACCAAATGGTAAATTGCCGTACAGTCAATATGTTCAGTTGCAGAATGGTACGGTATGGGAAATTTTTGTCACAACTCGCCACTATGGAGTTAAGACTTAGGAGCCTTGTATATTAGCCAGTTCAATGCACTTACTTGTATGGCATTAATTTCAGAAATAGGCTACATATAGTATTACTTGATATATAATAAAATTAATTGGTCTTACAATAGAGATCTATGATTTACAGTTAGGACTGATGGAATCAAAATGGAGACGAAGAAGGAAGACCATGTTAGACCTGGAAGACTCCATAGCACCAGGAAGAAGGTGACAGAGAGGTGGGACAGGTAAGTGAAAGGAAGTGGCTTTGTTGTACTGTAATGGTGGAATGCATTACTACAACTCATTCTTCCAGATGGTGTCCACGATCCAGTCCAGGAAGTACTCGACACGTGTGTATATTCCTGGGACTCTGGTACCAGCACATCCATTTACTCCACGTGACACCAAACCAACCACCTCCACTGCACACTCTCCATTACGTTTCAGCATCAGAGGTCCACCGCTGTCTCCCTGTAGATTATAACACGTAGATTCATCCTAAGCTCCATTTTATCCACATTTGCAGAATATAATATCCATCACTGGATTTTACAGAAACAGAATCTTTTGTTTGACTTACCTTTACTGTTGTACAGTATATGAAGTCAGCTTCATTACTGGTACTTTAAAGGGATGCTCTCTTGACTATAATTTATACAGGTACAGTACTGGAGGACCTACTATAATTACATCACATCATTTCTCACCTGACATGAGCCAGTGTCCTGCTCATCGAGGCAGATGATACTGTCAGTGATACCTCCAGGGTATGAGATGGCAGTGGAACCCAGGAGGCTGAGGTGTTTGTGAAGGGCGCACTCCAGCCGAGAGATGCTCCTCACTTCGGCCTTCTGCAGCACATCTGATATGGGGTCTGAAGAGGGGAAAGCCTAACACTTTATCCTAACATTCATCTTTTCCTTATTCATTGTTAAGCAGAAGGAATATAATGTATATGGATTTTGCAGCAGAAGGGTAATCAATGAGTCAGAAAGCATGAAACCTAAGTCCAGTGTCAGAATTGAAAAATATACACAGAAAAAAGGATAGTGTGGAAAAAAAGGATAGTAATGTATGTACAGTCGCGAGCTGATGGGATGGAGACACGAGCACACTCATCATGGGGTCGCTTCTACCTGACGAGTTATGGAGGAGTTTAAGAGGAAGAAGGGGGGGGGTATGGAGGGGCTGGTGGAGGTAGAAAGAGCAACAGAGGCGCCAATAACCGTGGCTGTGGGTCTTTCTTTATCTTAATGATTTATGGTTGACTTTGGGCGAAGGGACTAATGGAGATGGAGTTCACAATAACAAACCTATGTATTGAATTTTAGCATGGTCATCATAATTATAAGAGTACTCTCATATATAAGTATTGTTCGATATCAGAATTGTAATGACATCAGATGGGATGGGTGTCTATAAAACTTGACATATTTAATGAAATTGCAATAATCAATGATAAATGTGTTTCAACAATAATTAATACTACACAAAATTATGAGAACCACAAGTATCCATATTTTTTATGGGAAAAGAATATTCTGTGGAACGGAATGAGACAGAATCTCTCCTGCAGAATATAGGCACATTTCTGGTGAAGTGAGGGTTCGAGTCATGTGAACCGCAGTTCCCTTTACACACACACACACACACACACACACACTAAAGGAGCTTGATCCTACACCTTGTAGCCTTCGCAGGCTTACCAACTTAACACACGGAAATAAAATAACTTGTTCTACGTTACATATACTGTAGTGTATTATTGGATTATAAGTAAATTTCTGCCCATAATAAGGAAATAATAAACACGTAGGCATAGTAGAATAAAGCTAGTTACTGTTTGTGAAGCATATGATAATCAGTGTTGACAACCTTTGAGGTGTCAGCCTTCATGGCAAAGTTAGTGAGACTCAAAAAGTTATTATGCCTCCAATAAAATGTTCTAGATACTGTGTGTATTTATCCTTGAAATTAATGGCTACCGTCAAGTAACTACAGTGATAACATTAAATTATTATATTGTTGTTGATTACAGAGTGTTACTCACTGCTGTGTGTGTGTGTTTGTTTTTTTTTTTTTTTTTTTTTTTGCTGTTGAAGCGAGCCCTACAAATTTATAATGACGAGTATTTAAATGCAAACAATAATACAAAGTATTAATTCAATAGATGACTACCATCTTACTATTACTTTTAATACTTACTTTATGATAATATTACTGCACCTTGTAAGCCACAATATTTATATTATAAAACTCTTAATAGTGACAACATTAAAGTTAAAGACAATATACAGAAATACAAATTTCAGTTCCATTTCTATAAAACATTACATATGTTTTCCATTATTCTTAGGGTTTATAATATATATATATATATATAATATATATGTCTAGCTTTCACCCACACGACTTAATTATTAATGTTGGCAATCTAGCAAACCAGTGCATTTTGAGGGGCAGAACTGTAACATATTATTCTCCCGACAAAGAGAATATATGTTTGTCACCTTTGATTCGTCCAGGTTTAATAGAAACAGTGGATTGCGGTAAACTTTAACTTAATCATTTGGTTATGTAATTATTGATGAATGTTATGTTACGATGGATAACAATGTTTTTATTACTTTAAACTTTTAAGCTAACACTCACACAGTTCACAATGGTGAGTTTAGTGTGGCGAAATAATATCAGTTATATATCCAACTCGAAAACATTAATCAGTTATTACATATCCCTATGTCCGTCTAATTTGTATACACAACTAATTCAATTCATCCTGCAATATCTTCACTCACGTCGCTCATACATTCATCCCCAACCACCTTCATTCCTCCTTCTTGTTTCTCCCTCTCACCAGTGAATGCTTCGAATGAAACTTTCAGTGGATGGTGCGATAGTTCTATATCAGTCAGAAGTGGCAACACTCCACCAGCCCCTCCATAACCTCCCCCCATCTGTTCCTCTCTCTCTCTCTCCCTTCCTCCCTCCCTCCATAACTCGTCAGGTAGAAATGACCCCATGATGAGTGAGCTCGTGTCTCCATCCCATCAGCTCGCGACTGTACAAAAAGGATGGATAGTATAGTACCTGCCAATCCTGTCTTGCCCCAACCTGCCACAATCATCTGCACCCCACCTTCAACGCGTCTCCCACTGTGGGGCAGACAGGCTGGCTGGATCCTGGGTGTGATGGGAGCCTGCAACACAGACTTACATTGAGGTGACATATATCTAAGGTGTCAAAAATATGACACTACAGTATACTCAATTTTTATACCGAAGAAACTTTCTAAGTGAGCCAATACACATATAGCAGTGTAAAAAATAAATAAATAAATAAGTGTAATCCCATGTTGATTCTGTCTGTGATATGGCCTGCAGCAGACCCTTACAATATTCTTATACTCTCTTGAACAACACTGGTCATTGAATCTCCTTTATGATTCTGAGATATATGTAGATAACTCCTAAACAAAAGCACAGTACAGTACAGTATAGAAAAATATACACTAGTTAGGTACAGTATATACTATTTCTATGCCTGTACCAGATATGGGGAGTTATCAATTATGACTGTGAATACTTTGAGAAATAAGCCTACTGAAAGTTCTTCACTAAGATTATAAAAAACTGTGAAAATGGACTAATGTAGTAAAACGAATAATCAACTTATAACTGAGGCCCAAATAAATGAGAGTGAACCTTGTGCCGCAGGTGGAGGAGTGCAATGTCATTGTAGCGCCTTTGGTCCTTATAGTTGGGATGGATGATGGAGTTGAGTACTTCCACCTCCAACGTGAAGCCAACCTCTTTCTCTCGCAGGTCATGGGCACCCAAACGCACCCACAGCCGACTGTTCCTTTGGAGAGAATAAAATTGAAGAGGTTATATTATATACAGTACAGGAAACCAATTACAGGCATGCCAACTGTATTATAACTTAAAACCACACTTATACAATATTTAATGTTCCTGTATACTGAATATGACCTCTTCAACATAATGAAGTGTGCTTAACTTACTGATCATTATAACCCTTTAGTGTCAAGTGTGACTTAGGATTCTGCTTTAGTGAATGCTTATTTTGTTTTTACATCAGTAATTAGGGATACACCTCACTAAAAGTTCATATAAAAGTGGACTAAGTCAGAAAATAAACCTAATATGCAAGGGACATACTGGATGCAATGTGCAGCAGTCAGTACCCAGTCTGGAGCAATGAGGGATCCTCCACACACATGACGGTAGCCTCTCCTTGGTGTGTCCTGCAGCAATGACACCTGCAACAGTCACAAATATCAACTTGTGGGACAATTAGCACACCAGCACAACACACCTCAACCACTAAGCTTTGGCTACTCCAGAAAATCAAGTGTTTTTATTTAGGCAGTTAAATGTTCATTCAAGTACAGTACAGTATATGTATTGAATATGACTGAGTCTGTGTGATTTGTTTGACCTTCCAACACCACCACAAAAGTCAGTTTAAGTTATCATGTGACAGAAGCTAGAGAACTGACCATGTGTGGAAATTCGCCCACCCTGGCCTCCTGTCCTCCTCGTACTAGCGGCACCGTCACTGAACAGCCACCACCACTCTGCCTCCTGTTCTGATGCCATTTCGCACACACTGAGAGATAAGCAGTGCCACAGATCAAGTCACCAATTTGGTCTTACTCTTTGCCCTATTTATTAGGTTAAATATTTATAAATATCCAATGTAGTGCAGTACACAGTTCAGTTGAAATCAGCTGGTTCACAGATTATCATGTATATGTTTGTGTATATGCATGTATACTCAATAATGCCCTGACCCTAAATTTTCAAAGTCTGTGTTCATGTGCCCATAAAATACAAAAAGAATTATAAACTGAATAAACAGAATTTGAATCACAATCCCGACTTACTCTTGCGGGCGATGGTGGCGGGATTGGAGCGGCAACAGACAATGGCTCTGTCAAAGTCCCTATTTGAGCAAAGTCGAACGTGCGTGGCCCCCTCAATGGAACCACCCTGGTTGAGACATTCCTGAAGGTCAACACAAATGCCTCTGGTGCCGTCCTGCCGAGAGCAACTTTGGCCTGTCCCCTGGCCACACACAACACACACACCTCCTGTACACAACCAAGTACATAAAAAGTAATGGTTTATACAGTATCTTGAACTGGCAGCAGCACTATCATCAATACCAAACAAAACCATCACATTTGAACAAGAGTATTCTTACTGACACATTAACTATGGAAGAAAATACAGTACTATACGGTTCCCTTACTTTCTCTATAAACAAATTCCAACATTAAGAAATTTATCATTCAAAAACTGTACAAGTCAGAATTCCAGTGGGACCTCAGCCATAATACAGGTAAATGTAAATTCTATGATTGTCTATGGTATCTGTTGTTCCAGAGAAATCACTTAAAAATGTGTTACTGTTTGTACTGGCAATACTACAGGATTAGCATGCTGTGGTGAAGAATATAGGTGTAGAGTGTAGCCTACTGTAGGTAGAGTATGCAGCCTTAGTGTGTTGTGCTGCTGTATAGTAGAGTTTTGTGGAATATTTAGCTACTAATACAGAGCATAGAAGGTGTGTGTGTAGAGGAACTCACCCAAGAGCACCACCAGTAGACACCACCAATTGGCCTCCATCACTATCAAAACAAATCTCATCCACCACAACACACGGGTCACGAGGCCACCACAACACTGTCAGGGGAAGAAGTGCATGTTCAGTAAACCCATATAATCATACAATACCTTTTAAATAAGTATGAGACAGAAGTTATAAGACATAGGGCCGTATGCAAGAACATTTGTGTTTTTGACGATGGTGTGGTACCGGTACGATGGCTCTATTGTTTTTCTATGGAGCCATCATATGCACCACGAATGTCCTTGCATACAGCTCACACACTAATAGAGTACCCATACCGACTCCATGCCCAAGGAAGATAAAAGGATATATAACAGAATACCCACTGGAATGGGCCACACTCACATACCCTCTACCCTTAAAATAAACCCACGAAATTCTCAGCTGTGGTTTAGTCACTATAGTTGTGTAGAGAGCTTTTTGTTGGAGTCTCACGCTTAGGTTGAATGTTCTCTGATACAGCAAAAATATTTTCCACATGTCATGCCACCACTGCATGCGGCTTGAGGTGGCTGCCCTCCTAATGACCTTCATACGGTACCCTAGCCTCGGGCCCCTCCCTACACCCCTTGAGTTGGGTAATATTGGATGGAAATGGACGCTTTTGTTGCCAACTTACGATTGAAAGAAGGTATTCCATGCATCGAAAAGTAAAAATAGAATGACCAGCATTAACATACACGTCTACTCTTAACTGCAGTCTGCAAAACGTACCAGCAACCACACAGTACGTCACAACCACGGTCACAACCACAAAAGGAGGAAGAACGTAGGCTACTCACTGTTGCTGTAATATGAGGAAAACATTGGTACAGGCAACCAAGTGTTGCGTGTGGCTCAGCCGTAGAACGAAAACGAGTTAAACTACTGATGCGAGTACTGTACTGTACTTTTATCTTAATATCAATTCCTTTTATGTAGTTTCATAGAGGGTGTAAAGTAGAGGGGAGACTGGAGATAGGTTTTGCAGGTACAATACAATACAAAAAACGAGCATAGGCCAAACAAGACATTTGGTATTATGACGTTACCAAAAAAAATGACAATGAAAATAAGACAAGAACATGTAACTATAAACTACAGCATAACAAAACTACAGAAGATTGGCTACAAGTACACAACGGGTACACAAGTTCTTTAGCCAGGTAACAAATGACATGAGGGAAAGACAAAATGTTCCTAGGTATGGAATCCAGAGCCAGCATATCGTCAAGCTTGGGTACATCAGCCTTCAGGACAACCAACTGGCAGGCTGGGTTACCTCACGAGTCACGACTATATTCAAAATTGTTCACCCACACAGTGTGACGTCATGTTGGTGTGTTTCTATACAGTCCTATCGCGGGGAGAGGGATTTTATTATTTATATTTCGGTATGTATTTTTTGTTGGTATGGTGTTCTAGTAGTATATATGTATTGGTAATGAGAAGTGTTTGTAATGTAATAAACTGGAAGTATAATGATTGTTTGATGTTTTTGTTGACGTTTCTCATGCTGTCAGGAGAGTAGCTAGCGGCCTCAGTCCTTGAGGCGGCCAAGGCATTAGACTGGACTTCCCCATAGACACGTCGAAGGATGTATATGCTATGATGTGTCGTTGGTGACTCGGTAAGTGTGGTTACGTATAGTTAAGTCTTCCCTGATGTGTTTAATAATATGAAGTGATGTGCTGCATCCCGGACAGGGAGATGTGAATGAATTGTAAGCTACTGTTGGAAGTTAAAATGCGCTGGTTTTATAAATGGTTACATGACCTGAACAGGAAGCGAGTCACGTGACTAAGACATATATGTATGACACCTGCATGGTACAGAGTTGATGAAAGGAATGGAAGGGGCCGTGACAGGAAGAGTGGAAAGGGCAGTGACTGATAAGTGGCATGAAAGTGGAACACTGAACGGGACGATGACAAAGGCATAGGAAGTAAATAGAATGTGGCGAGATAATGTTGTTACGAAGGTCAAGGAAAGTCATGATGACCTCCATCGTTTGGGCAGGGCTCCCAGGGCAGGGTAAGACAAGACATGGTATGGTAGTGCAGGACATGAGAGTACACTGTATGGGTCAATAACAATTTAGGATTAACACGCCAAATAAACTCATATTTCACCCTCGTTTTTACCTGTGAAAAGTCAGTTATATTTATTCTTGACCTTGATCTTTAACCTGCATCCACCATAATTTAATCACTTCTAAGTTTCATTATGCCTAACCATATCCGGCCTGTGAAATTTAATTAAAATCCCTCGATAAGTTTTTTAAACATGTTATTAACTATCCATCATGACACACTCGTGATCCCAAAATAATTCTTTCCGCAGTAATTTTGAAATACAGCTAAATTAAATAATAATTTTTAAAGGTCAAAAACAAGGAGGATCAGGGATGGCTCCATTTGATATATATATATATATATATATATATATATATATATATATATATATATATATATATATATGACACAATCTAGCTGGAATTACACACACACACACACATATGGGAAGGTGAGCGAGGTAGTGACGACGCAATCTTATTATACGTATTATCCCCAGCAACTTGTTTAACATTTTCCATCCAAGGTCAATTGAACACACACTCTCATTGCAACAGTCCATAAACACTTCGCTTGGACTCACGAATGAACGGCGTCCGATCACTGGAGAGGCATCAAGTATATATTGGCATTTAAAATAATTATTACAGGTACGGCAACTCAGAATGAATTCTCAAAAGGTTTATACACTAGCCTATAGACACGTTTAATTGTGATTCATTACCCCACTTAACATCCTCACAACAGCTGGCAATATAGGCTACTCACATGCAGTGCAGATTAATTAATAGTAGTGATCGAAAGTGAAGAATCCTAGCTGTATGTATAGGCTTCCGTGTTATGTGTTGATGGATGACATGCCTACACACACTCCACCCTACACTCCTTGTACATGTGCACTGTCTGAGTTCAAAGTGAGTTGTGTGTACTCCCCGTCACAGTCACAGGCGTCACTCCTCTTCTTCTGTCAAGGAGGTACAGTACGTACAGTCTCAGGGTTGCCTACTATACTTGGTGTTGGTGCCATGGAGGTATAATATAAAGGAGGCGGCATGACGTCACAAAGGTGAAGCCAACTCGCTATTGGTCGGCTGTCCTCCCTACCCCCCATTGACTCAAAACAAACCTCAGCTGATCACGTCGGACCATCAACTTCACCAACATTCTTTGCCATTTTTTATAATAATGCCGGCGTGTTCAGCATATGAGTGTACCCAGAGAGACAGGAGTCTTTCTACTACATTTCATAGGTATGTTAAGAAAGTCATACAGAAAAATATACGACAGAAATGGACAAATCAACGAAGTGAAATTCATCACCTGCCTCACACCGTGACACCCATGTCCTGTAGAATATTGATACTGTACACTAAAACTACAAAGCCAAGGCTATTATAGTGTTGTGATATTAACTGTTAATGTATAACCTCACGTATATATGGCATTGACAGGGTTATAAAAGATAAACTGGCTCCATGGGGTGACCTACTTGTGCCCAAGTTAGGGTTGGCCTGTAGGATAACTCGAGTGTTGAGAGATTGTATTATGAATGTTTTAGCATATTTTATAATGTTTTAAAGATATCAAATTTATAATTGTGTTTACTACGTAGACTAGTTGGTTGTTGAGAATTTAGGTCTAGTGTAGGTATAGTGTAGTCTAAGTTAAGCCAATGTGCCAAAAGAGTTTTTATAATAGTAAAATTACAGCCTGGGACTGATGATTAAAATAATGTTTTTGTGTGAATCAGAATGAACTGGAACTGAGTAAGTGATGACACACATTAAAGACACTACACCTGAATGTGAACTCTATTACATGACAGTTCTGGGTGTTACACTACACATCTCTTCACCATAATATACAAATCTTCACTATACATCACATATCTGCAGTACCATATACACATTTTCAGTACACTATACACATCTTCACTACACACCACACCTACACTACACATCACACATCTTCACTACACTATACACATCACAACACACCACATCTTCACTTCACTATGTAAATCTTCAGTACCCTATACATATCTTCACTACATTATACACATCTTCACTACACTATGTAGGCTACATTTTCACTGCACATCACACATTTCACAGCACACCACACATCTTCACTACACTATACACATCTTCACTTCACTATACACATCTTACTATATATCATCATATTTATATACTGTACTTAAAGAGTGACATAAGGCCTTCCAGAGTCTCATACTAGAACTATTTATATAATTAATTTTATTTGCATTTGTACAGTTGCCCACACATGAAACTGGTATGGCTCGTTACTTGTGAGGTGGCTACAACGAAAGGAAATTTTAAGTTAAAAAAGATGTAGTTTGTTGACAGGCAGATAGTAAAATATTATTACTATCTGCTTATCAACAAACTCACTTTCCTTCCTGTTGTAGGTATCTCGTAAGTAGCGAGGTATACCAGCAGATTCATGTATGGGCAACTACATGTACTTGTTCTAATTTCTCTGTAACCTTATAATACTGTCTGTGGGTTGGTGTGTAAGCTATGACCTTCTCTTTTACTATACTTTTTGCATAAAATAACCTATTCATTCATTAATTCATTCATTCTTTCATTCATACTCCTAGGAAAAGTTTGCGAGAAGAGGTAATGCTCTAGGAAACAGCGGTATTTAATGGGTTTAAGTACTTTTGATAATATACAGAATTGGATAATTTTATGCAGTTATCATATATGAAACAAATTCAAGTCTCTTTCTGTCTCTAATTATAGTTAATATGAGAAAATAAGAGCATAATTATAGTGGGTTTATAGCGGCCGGGGCAATGTTTTGAGTCAATGTGGGGTAGGGTAATAGGCTCCGCTCCTGCAGGCTTCACTTTGGGTGTACAGGACGAGCGGCTCATGCCGCCTCCTCTATATTATACCTCCATGGTTGGTGCATGGTCAGTAAAGCCTACCGACCCACCCAGTACTGAGGGTCTACTGAAAATAATGATAGCACCTACGAGTCCAGCCAGACGTTTCTTTCATCAAATAATGTATTTAAGAGTTTCTATCTGTCGTTATTCCCATTTATTATTATGATGTTATTGTTGTTATGACATGTTTTCTGTTTGTCTTATTAGGGTCAGGATAACTTAAATGTTGCACGACGGTCAAATTTTTGTTGCGTATGAATTTTCTTGGAGTTCGTTCAATGTTGTTTATCGAGTTAAATGAAGTTATTTATAGTAATTGAACGTTACTGCTGTTCTTCAACAAAAAGTTTAAGATACTTGGAGAAATTTATAAATTGTCTATCGTTACTAAAGGGTTTAACTCAAATACCCAACAAACCACGACTAAGCGTCCGAAAGTATCTGGCAACTGACCGATATTCACAACCAACCCAAGTGAGTGTGAAAACCGCCACGCTGGCATTCCTGTCCCCGCCCGTCCCATCATGATACCGGATGTTACTGGTATTCCTAGTACTACAGGGGAATTTACTGGACCCAAACAGAAACGAAAACCACCAAATCCTCTTGAATTATTAGTTAGATCAATACATAAACACAAAACAAATCAAAGTTATTTTCTAACCTTCTCAAAGGGTTAATTCTTTCCACTGTGAGTGTATGACATAATATTACAAGACACATTATCTCTGCAGAATATATTGCTGTCACTCATAATGAACTCTCCACAAGCTAACAAACTCCAGCATATCCAAGAAAAAGAATCTGGAATGTTAAGAGAAAAAGAGAACAGATAAAAAGTCTGGTGGAACGCTAAGAGAAAGAAAAGTCCGGAACGATAAGAGATAAAGAGTAGGCTACAATAAGACGAAAAACACATACTTTGCATATTTTATTTTGGACACTCATGATTGATCGTCCGGCCACAGACTACAACACACTCTGGTGGCACCTCGACGTTTAATTCATTCTATAGCCTGGTTGTAGTAGAGTAGAGGACAGGAGGCCGGCGGGGGTAGGTACAGAGGAGAGAGTGAATGAGTGTATTATATCGGGTGCGGTCCGAGCCTATAGCCAGTCAGTCAGTCAGTCACCTTCTTCATCACAACACTATGCAGACAGGGATGTGGTCGATAAGGAGAGAGAGAGAGAGAGAGAGAGAGAGAGAGAGAGAGAGAGAGAGAGAGAGCATGGAACAGACAGGGAGAGGGAGATAAAGAATGGGAGACAGACAGGGAGAGGGAGATACAGAACGAGAGACAGAGAGAGAGAGGGAGATACAGAACGAGAGACAGACATCAAGTGAAGGGAGCCACCACGACGCAGCAGCAGCAATATCTATCTACTTGCGTCGCACACCCGTGATGATGTAGTCCCTGGCCAAGTAACAGACGCCCGTGTTCTGACGAAGGGCGCGGGAGGGGAAGTCTGAGAAGAGGCCCCTGGACATGGACTTGCTGCTGGTGTAGAGGGAGGAGGACGGGGAGGAAGGGCAAGTGTTGGTGGTGGAGGTGGCTGAGAGGGTACAGGTGAGGGTCGTTTGGTCGAACTTCTCACCTTCCCCACAACGGAACCTACACACACACACACACACACGTAAAAAACAATGAAATAATTAGTTAACGTACTCAAAGACTGTCTCTTTATTTTGTGTCATATTTCACTCAACATATTCTCTAGTGTAGGCTTACATTATGTGATATATTGAATAAAACAACGCGGACACTGAAAGGCAAGCTATTTCGTGACAGTTTGGATTAATTAGTAGTGGCCCTTTCATCCGACCAAAACATAAGCACAAAATATATATAGAATGTGTAAATCATAAACTCCAGAACGCTGAAATTGAATCATGACAAAACTGACGTGAATCTGTAGTGAGAGTTGTTGAGGTCCCCACCGCTGACACTCCTGACGGGGGAACACACGTGGAACATCCTGCATGAACTGTCAGGGTCTGCATAGTAACCCTGGCCGTACCGTGAGCACCTGTAGTAGTAGTAGTAGTAGAAGTAGTAGTAGTAGTAGTAGTAGTAGTAGTGATAGGAGTGGTAGTAGAAACTAGCAGTGTTGGTGGCAGTTGTAGTAGTGGAAATAAGAGTAGTGGGAGAAGTGTAGGGGTCTAGGTATGGAGGGAAAAGGTAGTGTCACGAAAAAAAAAACACACACATACACAGAAAATGAATACAAAAAAATAAAGACATAACATTACTTCATATGTACGAGAAACACAATAAATACTCTATCAGCTGCAAGAGAGAAGAAGGGAGAGGTTACTAACGAGAATGTTGGTGAGACGTGGCCCTCAGCTAAGGTGGCAGAGCGAGGGATGTAGAAAGGTCTGAACACACCCAGCACTTGGCTACCTGTGGCACTCTCAATGTGGCCTGAGATCTCCTGCATCTGAATAAAGAAAATTATAAGAAGTTAAAAAACAAATAAAAATAAAAATACATAGAAAATAATAATAATAATAATAATAATAATAATAATAATAATAATAATAATAAAAAAGTACCAATAAATGAATGAATAAATTTGTCAGTAATAATTATAATGATACACAAAAAAATGAACATACTGACAAACACACCTGAGTGGTCTGAATGTTGCTCCTGGTCATTGCTTGGTCCAACACTCTCTTGGTGACGCCTGAGTCTGTGTTCTGTTGGGTCTGGAATGGGCTCGTTGTCTGCCTCCTCTCACTCACGTCCAGGTGGCTCTGTTCACGTTGGGAGAAGGTTTCCTGTTGAGGCTGCGTAAAGCGGGTCCTAGACTCCTGCTGACGTTGGGTGAATTGGGGTTGATTTTCCTGCTGACGCCTTGAGAATGTGTCCTGCTGACGTTGGGTGAACTGGGGACTGCTTTGCTGCTGACGCTGAGAAGAGAACATGTCCTGCTTGCTCTGGGAAAACATCGGCTTACGTTGAGAGAACTGCTGGGGCCTACTCTCCTGTGAAGGCTGAGAGAACTGCATCCTCCTGTTCTCCTGCTGAAACCTTGAGAACAAATCCTGCTGTTGGGGCTGAAGGAAGTCCTGTTGACGCTGAGAGAACTGATTCATCATAGCATCCCTCAAGAACTGCTGCTGACCTCTCATCTGCTGTTCTCCAAGTCTCTGCTGAGTACGAGTGGACAACATCGGAATATATTGCTGCTGTTGTTGTTGCTGCTGTTTCTGTTGCTGCTGAAGGCTGAAGATCCCACGAGTTGCCAGGTTTTGTTGCTGAGTGAATACCCGTGGTGCCTCCTGGTGATGGAAGGTGAAGGAAGTGGCTGGGAGTTGACTGAGTCCAAGGGGAGTAAACTGGACGCCATGTTGGATTTGCACCACACCAGAGGGAGTCTTTTGCATGAACTGACTGTCCACTCGGCCACCAGACCCCACCACCGCCGCCACCACAACAACACCTGCATCACCACGAAAAAAAAAAAATAAAAAAAATAAAATAAAAATAATAATAATAATAATAATAATAATGATGATGATGATGATAATAATCAGGTTCTTTTCAGATCATTCAGTAATATTGCAATAACACATATCAAATTAACCAATATTCAACTGAAGAGAATAATCATTACATTCAATAATAATTAACCAACACTCAAATCAAATTACCAAACATTTAATTTAATAAAAGAAAATATATTATGCAGTTTGTTCTCTAAATTTAACTCTCTGCCATTCCAAAAATTTGAGCCTAAGAAATGAAAGTGATGCATGTTTGTCCCTGCTGAAATTGAAAGTGATGCATTTTTGTCCCTGCTGAAATTGAAAGTGATGCATTTTTGTCCCTGCTGAAATTGAAAGTGATGCATTTTTGTCCCTGCTGAAATTGAAAGTGATGCATTTTTGTCCCTGCTGAAATTGAAAGTGATGCATTTTTGTCCCTGCTGAAATTGAAAGTGATGCATGTTTGTCCCTGCTGAAATTGAAAGTGATGCATTTTTGTCCCTGCTGAAATTGAAAGTGATGCATTTTTGTCCCTGCTGAAATTGAAAGTGATGCATTTTTGTCCCTGCTGAAATTGAAAGTGATGCATTTTTGTCCCTGCTGAAATTGAAAGTGATGCATTTTTGTCCCTGCTGAAATTGAAAGTGATGCATTTTTGTCCCTGCTGAAATTGAAAGTGATGCATTTTTGTCCCTGCTGAAATTGAAAGTGATGCATTTTTGTCCCTGCTGAAATTGAAAGTGATGCATTTTTGTCCCTGCTGAAATTGAAAGTGATGCATTTTTGTCCCTGCTGAAATTGAAAGTGATGCATTTTTGTCCCTGCTGAAATTGAAAGTGATGCATTTTTGTCCCTGCTGAAATTGAAAGTGATGCATTTTTGTCCCTGCTGAAATTGAAAGTGATGCATTTTTGTCCCTGCTGAAATTGAAAGTGATGCATTTTTGTCCCTGCTGAAATTGAAAGTGATGCATGTTTGTCCCTGCTGAAATTGAAAGTGATGCATTTTTGTCCCTGCTGAAATTGAAAGTGATGCATGTTTGCTTCTGCTGAAATGAAAGTGATGCATTTTTGTCTCTGCTGAAATGTTTGCTTCTGCTGACTTACCAAGAATCCAGGTCCTCATCGTTCAGCTTCTCAGACGACACACACACTCACCTCACCACGAACCCCATATATATATATACATACAGCCTGTGGGAGGGGGGGGGGGAGGGGGTTGCCACTTTCACCAATATATGAGGGGCGAATTTTGCATGAGTTCCGGGCGTGTTATCATGAAAGAGAAAACAATAATTGGACCCGAAAATAAACAAACTTATTCGGATATATTATTATTATTATTATTATTTTTTTTTTTTTTTTTTTACAGGAATATACTGCGTTTGATCAAATTAATTAACTGAATACTCACTTGGTGTCACATTGGAGGACAACAGAACCCTCCAATCTATTGCTAGGAAACAAGCTATCTCATTTAATTATAGGGTGGAAGATCTGTTTTATATCATACTTTGAAGCAATAAGTATCCATCCAATTTGACCACAATATGAGTTCTTGTGTGTTCATATATAGTGCTTTAGTTAAGGACCCTGTGATCGTGTATGAAAATTGGAGGCTTCTGATTCCTCCTGACCATGCCACGTAACAAGCTCCTTCCATATAGGTGGTGTTCCGTGGCAATATTTGAGGAGCTCATTTATCTCCAATTTTTTGACTACATCACAGGTTCCCTTAATTAAGAGGAGATTCTTCTTTTGTTGGTGAATTGAAAGGTTACTAATTCCTACCTAACTATGCCAGAACACAGACGCCCTCAATGGTATTAATAGGGGATCTGTTTCGTGGCATAGTTTGGAGGAATCACAGACCTTCCAATTCACCAATAAAAGAATCTCCCCTTAACAGATGTCCGCAAATTGAAAGAAATCACACACGTATTTGATAACCTAATGTATATAATTATAGATATTCTATTATGTTGTGGGTATTTTGTTATCATATCAAAAACAATTAAGACTTATGTTGTATTTCAATTTTAAAATATTATTTCTCTACGCTCCTCTCATCCCCAATCCCTTTTAATTTTTCTCTTCCATTTTACTTCTTCACTCCTTTCCTCCTCATCCTCCTCCTCCTCCCTCCTTTCCCTTCATTCCTTCTTTCTTCCCTCTTCCTCTCTCCTTTCCCTATCTTCCTTTCCTAACCCTCTCCCTCATTCCCTCTACCACCCCTCCTTTCTTTTCACCCTCATTCCCTCTTCCCCCTTCCCATCTCTCTTCCTTTTCCATCCCCACTCTCCTCTCCTTTCCTTCCTTTCATTCTTACCCATCAACTAGCTCCTTTCCTTTCCTTCCTTCTTCTCTCATCATCGACCCTTTGGTATCTTCGTCCTTCAAAAAAACTCGTCTCTGTGGGAATGACTCTGAGGACAACCACACCTTACTCTCTGACATCTCTAAAATTATTATTATTATTATTAATTTTTTTTTTTCTTTTTGTCTGGCGAAAATGTACAGCCACAATCAAATAACCGCCTACACTTTCTTTCCATCGTGCAACAAATAAATCAGTACCGTATCATATCAAAATATAATCATACAACAACACTTTACATCAACTCAACAACCCCCTCAGTTATTATTATTATTATTATTATTATTATTATTATTATTATTATGAGGTGCTGCAAAATCATATACGTGTTGTTCTTTATTACCAAGATATTTACTACGATGGAAGGAAATTGTCGGTGGTTATTTGATTGTGTCTGTACAGTAACAACTCTTTCATTTAATTAGTTTCTTGGCTTTTTACCTGACGAATATATATCTACTCCTTCATTTAATACATTCATTGGCTTTTTCCTTTTCTCTCCTTAACCTGGAGAAAATGTACCTGCTCACTCAGCTGATTAATTCCTTGGGTTTTTCGGTAAATATAATGCAGTCAGAGACAAATTACAAAAAAAAAAAAAAAAAAAAAAAAAAAAATAATAATAATAATAATAATAATAATAATAATAATAATAATATAACTAGGCAATTCATCTGCAACTTATAAACAAAAGAATGAAATGCAAGACAAATTTCGTCCTAAAATTGACAGAACTATATAGGCACTTATCTGCAACTCATAAACACAGAAATGTACAATACCCCACATGTGTATCTATGTAAGGCCAAAATTACTTAAAAAGGAAATCGATGCATATTCTCCAAGAAAAAAAAATTGGAGTTTAGAATCATTTGGCATACAGCTGAGACACGTATATAATCAATTTTATTTTTAATTTTATTTTATTTTATTTCCAGTGTGTGTCTTCTTTAACTTGTCGTGTTCAAGAAGGTGTTTGTTTCCTGGTGAGGGAGGGGCAGACTGGTTCTAAGTTTTTGCCAGTCTGCTGCTGTACAGGGTGGTCCGAAAGTCTTGTCACCCCCTACCATACACTTGCAATTGGACGAGCCATTTGTATAGGGAGGGGTGACAAGACTTTCAGACCACCCTATACTATACTCCATTCTGTTGATGTTGTTTTTATTTTAACTTGGAGTAATTGTACAGTCACGAGGCATGATAAGTATCCAGTCGGGGGTGTTTCGCCTGATGATGGCATATTAATTAAACGAGCTCCATGTATATAGTATGTATGTATGTATGTATGTAATTGGTTCACTAGGATGTATGTATGTATGTCAGATGATTCGAAACAAACTTTAACAACAAACAAGACCAGGATACATATTATTATTATTATTATTATTATTATTATTATTATTATTATTATTACGACTCGTGACTGTAGTGGTTCCTTTATTTAATTTCTTGCCTTGATATATTGATAACCCGAGCCACTGGTAGGATTTAAACCTTAATAGATCATAATTGGCCTGGAGGGTGAAAAGGGGAGCTAACAAGGGACGACCATCTTCCTTCCTTCCTTCCTTCCCATACCTGAAGAAAAAGAAGGGAGGGAAGAGTGGGAATGAGGGCGAGGGTGTGCAGGTGGGTGTGCACGTGTCCAGGAGGGTGTGCAGGTGGGTGTGCATGTGTGCAGGTGGGTGTGCATGTGTGTAGGTGGGTGTGCATGTGTGTAGGTGGGTGTGCAGGTGTGCAGATGGGAGTAATTTTGTTGACGTCAAGGCCAATCAAGTGAGGGAGTAGGGAGGGGAGTGGAGTGAGAGGGTAAGGAAGGGAGGGTGGGGATGATGAGGACGAGGAATGAGACGGTGAGATGGTGCATTGGGAAGTGGGAAGGTAATGCATGGGGATGGAGAAGGATTGTAAAGATAGATGAGGAGAGAAAAAAAAAGGAGAGGATGGAGAGGCAACAAGAATGAGAGAGGGGTATAGATGAAGGAAGGAGGGGGAGTAAAGGAGGAAGAAGTGATGGGAGGGAGGGAGGGAGGGGCCAAGGGGTGTAGCCTATAGGAGGGTGTCGAAGGTTAGGTTAGGTTAGGTTAGGTCTGGTGGTAGTGTTGGGTGTGGGGCAAGGAAGGGAGGGTGAGGTGGTGGGTGTATGAGGAGAGGCCAAGGGGCGGTTTAGGCAGTGGTAGTGTTGGGTGTGGTTGCTGGGTGGTGGTGGTAGGGGTGGGGGGGTTCTCAGGGTGAGCCATGTATAAGTTGTTTATTAGTACCGGTGTGACCTGCTCGTCTTCACCTCTCTCTCTCTCTCTCTCTCTCTCTCTCTTCATTATAGGACAGTTTCCCTCTTATTCATTTCCCCCTTTCTTCTTCCTTCCCCACACTTTCGTCCCTCCTCTCTCTCTCTCTCTCTCTCTCTCTCTCTCTCTCTCTCTCTCTCTGAGTCTATACCTAATCCAGAACAAGCCCAGCCTACCAATACCTTGAGCCAGTCTATCTTTACCTTCTTACGTAACCTCACAACAAGGGATAGATGGTGGCCTTGAATGGAAGGGATTATATTCTTTAAATTCCTGGGATATCATTTACTCACACTCTCCTTCCCTCTTCCAGTTCATTCCCCTCGTATAGAATTAAGGGAAGATTTTCTTTTGGGTAAATTGGAAGGCTACTGATTCCTCCTAACTATGACAGAAAACAGACCCACTCAATGGTACTAATTAATAGGGGATTAATTTTGTATCGTGGCAATTTACAAACAAGAGAAAATCCCCTTATCAGTTGCTGCCGGCATTAGTTATATGTTAAATGTAAACTAAAGGAAGCAGTTTTAATTATCATCTATCTACGATTATAAATTATACACAATATGTTTAAATGAAGACAGTTAGATTATTATGGTGGTGCTGTTGGAGCGTTGAAAGAAAGACACAACCGTCATGTAAACAAACACGCTTGGCTACGGGCCCACGGGAGTCGGGAGTCTGGAGATAATATACTGTAATAGATGACCAACGAGACGGCAACACACACACACACACACACTCACACACACTTGTTGACTATAAGCATCATTGGTGGTACTGACTGTATGTGTGGTCAGTGTTTGTGCTGTGGTGGCCGAGGAGAGGTAAGTAGTGTGAAGTGTGTAGTGAGTATCAGTATTGTGTAATGATCGAGTGCTGTAAAGGAATGAAGAGTGGTGTGAAGTGTGAAGAGTGGTGTGAAGTGTTGTGGTGTTGTGTAATGATAAAGTGCTGTAAATGAATGAAGAGTGGTGTGAAGTGTGAAGTGTTGTGTAATGATAAAGTGCTGTAAAGGAATGAAGAGTGGTGTGAAGTGTATAGTGTTGTGTAATGATAAAGTGCTGTAAAAGAATGAAGAGTGAAAGAAAGAATATAATATAATATTGTTTTTCATTGATAAGTAACTGGAGAAATGAATGAAAGGGGAAATAAACTTTTGGTACAATACACTGGAGCGCCTTGATTCCTCCAAAACATGTCATGCAGGAAACAGAACCATGCCATGTAAGCAAACAATAATGATGGGGGCCTGTCAGTTGCTTGAAATAGTTTGGAGGAATCATTGGTAAATATTGAAAGAATTACCGTTATTGCATACGGTTTTTCTACCTTCATTACCCACTTATATAGACCATTCTAAGACTATTTTCTTCTATGGCATTTCCTTTGCAAATGCCCCATTTCCAAGATAGGGCATATTCAAATGGGGCATTTGAAATTAGCCTGACCTTACCTAACCTAACCTAGACCACAGCAGACTACCGGGACCTAACCTGGGCAAACTACCGGGAAATAATCGTGATAAAGTACAATAAATTACTGGGGCAAAATACTGGGACCCAACCGGATCTGGCAACACTGCTGCAAAACGGTAATTCTTTCAATAAATACCGAATCGGTAGCTCCAGATTTACCAACGCTGTACTTCCTCAGGGCTTAAGGGGAGATTCTATTGTTGGGGAATTGGAAGGTCTATGATTCCTCCAAACTATGTCATGAAACAAACAGATAATCTATTACTGTGGGCGTCTGTTTTCTGGTATAATTTGGAGGAATCAGAGACCTTCAAATTAACCAACAAGAGAATCTCCCCTTAAATAATAGGAGAAGGAGGACACAAATAGAATAATAAAGATCGACTACTGACGGAGGACCATGAAGGCGCAGGAGATGGCCAGCCTGGTGGGGGAGGCAGCGAGGAGAATCCAACCCTACGTCCTCCACACCCCATTGCTACACACACAACCCATGTCACGACTCACGGGGGTCAATGTGTATCTTAAACTTGGTAAGTCAGTGGTGGTGTGGGTCGACTTGTATGTTGCAGGCTTATAGCAACACACACATACACACACACGTTTAAATACACAGACATGCACAAATTTAAGCACACACACACACACACACACACACACACACACACACATATTATATATATATATATATATTATATATATATATATATATATATATATATATATATATATATATATATATATATATATATATATATATATATATATATATATATATATATATATATATATATACAGTATAAGTACAGAGACACACACATATTTAAGCACACACACACATACACACACACACACACACACACACACACACATATAATATCTCCAACCTAAGCATGAGATAAGATGCTTTACGAGGAGAATGAAAGTCTTCATAATCAGCTGTTATATAATTATAAAAGTTTCAGTATCAGGTAAATTGGAAGTTATCTTGGACTTGTCAGCTGTAATAGAGTTACGTTTTTATAAGATAAAACACACAGTGAGGTAATTATTGAAGATATGTTGGAAGCAGATAATAATTGTTAGCCTTTTCATGTAATTCTTGTTTTGTCATTGTTTACATCAGTGACTCGCATCTGTGGTGTTTATAAATTTTCACTTCATTAACTCATTTGATATACGCAGTTTCATGTAGAATAAAACAGGCACTAAACACACACACAAACACTCTCTCTCTCTCTCTCTCTCTCTCTCTCTCTCTCTCTCTCTCTCTCTCTCTCTCTCTCTCTCTCTCTCTCATTACTTAACGTCACACAGAAACAGTGGCACACACTTATTAAAATTCTGTTAATTTATCACACAACATACTGATACGAACGAGTGTGAGAGATAGTTGAAGGGCTGAAAGTGATTGACTCGGGACCGAAGGGGCTTCAAAACCCTTTAT
>JAWQEG010005019.1:0-35000 GCA_033782935.1 Petrolisthes cinctipes
TTAATACAGAATGGAATATTACTAGTGAATAGTTGTTATACCGCCATTAATAAATAAAAATTCATTGTTAAATTGCATTTTGTTAATTCTGTGGACATAATCTCTTGCAAACCCAATATTCAAAGTGTAAGTAAGCATGGTAAATAAAAATGTCAGAGTTATAATAAATTAAGTACAATTCAATGTTATATGCATACAACCCTAGTTTGTTGTTTTATCTTACAAGTAAAGGAATATTTTCACAGCCGATATAATAAAAGGTTTTGTGATGCATGTGAGTGGATAATGCTTGGTTCTTCGTTAATAAGATATTTTGTTGTTTCTTAGTGGCTAATGTCTGGTTCCCGACCACTTGGATGACCAATATGATACCTCACAGTTAACCTTTACGATATCGGTAGTGGCTATTAGCAATGAACAGGTAAAAAAAGAAGCCATTAAAATCCAGTACAGTGTATCCTGTTGATAAGATCGGCATTAGGCGTCAAACCCTAATGAAACTTATTGTGTACAATATATATATATATATATATATATATAATATATATATATATATATATATATATATATATATATATATATATATATATATATATATATATATATATATATATATATATATAATATGTTTCTGCGAGTATTGTGAGTATAGGTGTGTACGTGTGTTCATGCACTTGTGTATGTTATTGCATGTAGTAAAAATATTATCCCGAAAACCATCAGCATGCTTCACTGACCTTGTTAGTGGGTTAGTAATTAGTAGCAGGTGCAGCTGAAGTAATGGAAGTGACCTTCACTATGCACTATGCAGAGTGAACTCCCCCCCCCCCTCCCCCGTCTCTCAAATACCCCTGCCGCAGCCTCCACATACATTATTACGCACTAATATTATCAATTCTCCCATCTCAGAACACTCACCAGTCCATCCAATCACTCCAGAACAACACTCACTGCTTGCACAGCATAACAACATTACCCTTCTGAATCCTCCCTTTCATAAGAGGAAAGAGACCACCTTGCCAGGCTGCAGTGTGGCACCAACCAAACTTTCTATGCTAATATATCAGAGAGGCTTGATGGAGCCTTTGTGGATACCTGTTCAGGATACAACACATCACCTCTCACTATTAAGCACATTATAGAAGGGTGCATTACATACACCTTCACTTTCCAACAACTCAACATATATTTCTTGAGGGCTCCATGATCGAAAAGCTCGGTTCAAGCCGTATAGCCTTCCTCAGGGACTCGGGGCTGCTTGATGATATCGCATGAGGAACAAGAACATTCACAACCAACATCATCACTCGTAAATCACAATAACAACTTCTAACTATAACACCATCATCACAGTTATCCCTGTCCCCATCACCGCAATCACAAGCATCACTATTAGCATCACAACCACTATCACTATCACAAACACCATCACCACCGTCACCACAACCACCACCATCACCATCACCATCAAACACCTTACCTTCTGCAGTGAACCCTTCTATTGGCGGCGATTCAGTTGGAGGCAAGAAGTCTATGTCAACTATAGGTGAACCTTCTTGTATTGGGTGTGTCTTCTTGTTGTGGTATTTGTGTGGTGGGTCTAGAACTACTGTTGGAGGCGCCGTAGGAGGAGTTCCCAAGAGGTCCCTTTGTCACACTCTCCTCGGTATTTTCCTCAGAGGGGCTACTAGTGACCATGACGAGGGGGGACTCACCTTGGGTCCCCGTCTCTCCTGATGCCCTGGTAGTAGGTGTGGAGACAAGGAGGAGGAGAAAAAGGAGGTGTAGAAGAAGGAAGAGTGAGCAGGGTGGCGGCGGTGGTGGTGTTGGTGGTGGTATCGTCCTCTTACTACCGCTTCTACTGTTGTTGTTGTTGTTGTTTATCCCTGGAGGTGAGTTGACCCCCATTGTGATGTCATGTATGGTGACACCAAGGAAGCGAGGAGGAGCTGACCGTATTGATGGGTCCTGTGGCATAGAAAATTATCATTAGTTTGTTATTGGATAATTAATAGATTAGTCTGTTTGTGTATCTGTAAACTTGCCTAATATTCTGTAAATCTGTCTAATATTTTGTAAACTTGCCTAATATTCTGTAAACCTGCCTAATATTCTGTAAACTTGCCTAATATTCTGTAAATCTGTCTAGTATTCTGTAAACTTGCCTAATATTCTCCATGACCCTGCATGCATCCTTCAACTTACAAAAGGTCTACGGGAGACAAACAAAACATTTCCACCTACAACCATGCACATGTTTGACTCTACAATAATTGTATACAATTGTCTAATGTTATAGAAAAGTAACATGAGTAAGTATACATACAGTAAAGTATTTGTCCTGCCTGAAAACACGTACAAACATTTTACTCGTCGGTACCGGGTACAGGTATTTATTTGTCACTGTTACCATCTAAAGCGGCTATCACACGGGCACTTTTTCCGACGACATCGTGTCGTACGACACGATTTTCGACGACATGTCGCGGGAAATGGGGAGGATTTCGGACGACGAGGTGTTGACGGAAACTATCGAAAACTGTCGGCGATTTCCTGCGACAGGGAGAAAGTTGTTGAAAGTCTATAGTGAATAATATTGTATGGGAATATATTATTATGGCATATTATGATTTAAGTAGTGTTAGGTATCATTATTTGAATATAGAAATTGTATTCCTAGATCTTATATATTATATACACCGAATTTAACCTGTTAAATATAAGCATGGAATATTGATTTGATTTCGGGGTTTGTTTACATTTCTGCTTTCGCCTGCCGCCTGGTTC
The DNA here is from genome assembly GCA_033782935.1 of Petrolisthes cinctipes. Classification (NCBI taxonomy): domain Eukaryota; kingdom Metazoa; phylum Arthropoda; class Malacostraca; order Decapoda; family Porcellanidae; genus Petrolisthes; species Petrolisthes cinctipes. The sequence continues at coordinate 2,788 of JAWQEG010005019.1, forward strand.
AAACCTCTTTCTTCTTCTTCCAAAGCAATTGCACATGCTCCAACAGCTAAAATGGTTAGGTTAAGTTCGGTTCGGTTCGGTTAATGACATCCATCCTTGGTGATGTGGCTTTTTGTAACAGAGTGTTTTGGTTTGTCCCGCCGCCCGTGTGGTGTCGTCGGTCGTCGTTGTTGTCTGAATGAGAATTTGCCCGTGTGCTATTGTTTCACGGCGACATGTCGTCGAAAATGGTGTCGCAGGACACGATGTCGCAGGAAATGAGCGACCGTGTGATACGGGCCTTAAGCATGACTGTCGTGGGAACTCGAGATGGAAATTCTACACTACACACCAAACTACATTGACTTCAGATGGAAGCAAAGTCAGTAGTCGATAAATATATTTTTTACTTTACTGTCTCTCTTCAGTATAATGGTTAGGTTAAGAACATGAACTATCAGTTTTTTCATAAATTCATTTATATTTTCCTGAGGTAGGTGCCCTGGAATCATCTTGTGTTTAACAGGGTGTAAGAGGTCTTCAACTGGATGCTCAACTAATTATGATGAGCGTAAAATAAAAAACTTAAAGTTAATGCGAATTCCAGTGTGAGAAAGTTATGACCCCAACTCTGGTATGATTTTATGTTCGTTCTGATTTATGGGTTACATTTCCTTTCCGCATCTTTACATTGGAGTTGCCTGCTTCGTCAGGTGGTGTGCTCAGAGTCGTCTAATCATAATAAATAAAATGGCTAGAATATTACTCATAATACAACTGATGTGTTGTTTTTTAATGCATCATTATTAAGGTGGTTTGCCCTCTTCCTCAGTATTACAAAATGTTCAAGCTTTTTCATTCACTATAAGGCTTACATTACGAGCCTTAACTCTCTTCATTTAATCTGTCTCCTTCTATTCTTCCTTCCCTCACCTTAACATGACGAGTTGCCACTGCGTAATCAAGTATCCAGCTGCTGTTTGAATATCCTTTGTATTATTCCTTTGTATTCCTCCTAATAAGGCACAAACAGCCAGCGTGTGTAGGGAGATGATTCTGTACCATCTTACCCAGCAGACATACGATGAACACTCCCTCTGTATCACAAACACCGGACCTCTTCGTTATCAGCCATTTATCAGTAAACAAAGAGACTGATAATTGGCTGATAACGAAGAGGTCAGTGATTCTACCCTTAATATATCCTGATTCTACCCTTAATATATCCTGATTCTACCCTTAATATATCCTCTACCTGACCTGCTACATGGCCCTAACGAGCTGCTAATAATTCTTTCAGGAGAAATTCTCTTGTTGGTGAATTGCAAGGTCTCTGCTGATTCCTCCAAACTATACCACGAAACAGATCCCCTAATTAGCACCACCACTGACGGCGTTTGTTGTCTGGGTATAGTTAGGAGGAATCGGTAGCCATCCAATCTGCCAACAACACGGTTTTCTTTTATCACAACCGGTACGACTTCGGCACGACCCTCCATTACAGTCCAAAGAACAGGACGTGGGCAATCATAAACCTCTCTCTACCTTAACCACAAAAAAAAAAAAAAAAAAAAAAAAAAAAAATTATGGGGGGCAAGTGTGCGTTTCCCGAGCCTGAGAGTGGTAATTAGTAAGTAGTTCATTAAGCGTATTTAATTTTTCTCGATTTCCACTAACCATTATCATTTGGGGGAAATAAAGTAACGTTGTCTGATTCCTGTAGAAGTGTAGACCTTTGTTTTTGTTTCTCTCCTTGTGTGTAGTACCCTACCTGTAATTAATTGCAGTATATCTACAAAATAATTGCTACCTTTATAAAATAGGTGCACTACAACATGTCCTCGTTGTTTATATTCATCCCAACCCAACCCCTAACCCACCCAACCCACTCTACCATCTTCCCAACTCCAACCCCCATCCCACCCACCCACCCTACCATCTTCCCAACTCAACCCCCATCCCACCCAACCCACCCTTCTACCATCTTCCCAACTCAACCCCCATCCCACCCACCCACCCTACCATCTCCCAACTCAACCCCATCCCACACACCCTCCTACATCTTCCCAACTCAACCCCCATCCCACCCACCCACCCTACCATCTTCCCAACTCAACCCCTAACCCACCCAACCCACCCTACCATCTCCTTAAAGGGGGATGAGGAGGTATGTGTTCTTGTTGGTCGAATTGGGAAAAGAAAATACATACCAAATAGTAAGAAAATGCATATATACCATTAAACAAGACTGGGATAGTCAGGAAAAGTAATAAAAAGAAATAGTAAAGTCAAGAATACAGTAAACAGGGATAAGATAGTGAAGGGATAAGGTAGTCACGACCCAACAATTATATACAGAAACATCCTGTCCTTGGTTCATGCGCGTCAGATCCCCACGTGGCTGGCTCTCTCTCTCTCTCTCTCTCTCCTCTCTCTCTTCTCTCTCTCTCTCTCTCTCTCTCTCTCTCTCTCTCTCTCTCTCTCTCATCTCTCTCTCCTCTCTCGTCTCTCTCTCTCTCTCTCTCTCTCTCTGAATTAATGCATCAATCTATCACGTCTTTTGTCTTTCAGTCTGTTGTATATGTTTATTCTTATTTCATCCTTTCCCCATGCATCAGCCTTTCTATCCACTCCATTGTTAACTCAGCCTTCTCTTGCATCATCTCTTCCCTCTTCCTCCTTCTCCTCCTCGTCTTCCTATCCTTCTCACCTTTCCCAGAAGTCACCTATCCCACCACTACTACCTATTTCTACCACCACTACCACAACTATCTTTCCCCTATCTTATACTACCACGGCCACCACTATTACCATCCCGACAACAACCACCACCACCACCACCACCACAACTATCTTTTCCCTATCTGTTAATACCAAGATCACCATCATTACCATCCCGACGACAACCACTACCACACTGTCACGACCAACACATTTATTATTACCATCACCACCCCTACACAACCATATCCCACTATTTCATCTACCTATTCTTTCCTTCTTTCGTCTCTGTAATTTTCTCGTGTCCCTCCCCCCCTTCTCTTCTTCCAGACAGTTTCTCCCCCTCTCTCCCTCTCCCACTTGTGTGTCCAGATTCCTTCATTCATTTTTCTCATACTTTTCCCTCCCTCCTCACTCTCGCTCTTCCTTTCTTTCCCTCATTTTTCTTCCCCTTCACTCCCTCATCTCCTCTCACTCCCCCCCCCCCTTTCCCTCCCTCACTTCTTCCACATCTCCCCCTCCCACCCCCCCTCACTCTCCCACCATTCCTCTCCTCCCTCCTTCCCCTGCCTAAGATCCAATAACCCTTGACAATGGAGGCTGTGATTGGCCAAGCCTATGACCACCTCTGCTATTCTCCCCAGTCAGTCAACCAGCCAGACAGTCAGTCACTCACTCACTCACTCAGTTTACTCAGTCATAAACAGTCAGTAACCAAGTGAACAGCCAGCCAAAACAGTAGGGTTACAGTTGTAAGTAAATGCCTTCCACACACTGTCCTAAATGAAGTTGAGCAAAGAAGTAAACGAGTGAAGAATATGTGAGACGTTTGTGTACAGAATATTAGGGTGGCATTACCTTAAGGACGTAATTATTTTTGCCTCTGCCGTCAATATCTTTCCTGTCCCTCTACCATTTCTTTTAAAATATTCCAGTCCCTTCCATTTCCTCTCACTAACAATCCCTTAATTAAGGGACCCTATGATCGTGTATGGGAATTGGAGGCTTCTGATTCCTCCTGACTATGCCACGAAACACGCTCCTTCCCTATAGGTGTGTGTGTTTCGAGGTAATATTTGAAGGACTTTTTTACCTCCAATTTTCCGACAACATCATGCACAGGGTCCCTTAAACAAACGCGCTGCCTTTCTCGCCTCATCCTCCCTGTCCTCTTTCATTTCTCCCTAAAAACAATATTTCTCCTTCTTTCCGTCTACACTGTCCTTCCTGTCCAAAGTGCTCCTCCCTCAGACACTCTTAACCTACATCGCCACGGCCAGCCTCTCCAGCCAAATGTAAACAAAATATCAGCAAACAAAACATCACCTGATCGATACGAGTCAGGTGTTGTGGTTTTGGGGGGTTATAGACAAGCAAGAACAGAGAGAGAGAGAGAGAGAGAGAGAGAGAGAGAGAGAGAGAGAGAGAGAGAGAGAGAGAGAGAGAGAGAGAGAGAGAGAGAGAGAGAGAGAGAGAGAGAGAGAAGAGAGAGAGAGAGAGAGAGAGAGAGAGAGAGTTATACACTGTTGCAGAAAATTTATAATAAGCATATGAAGAATCTAAGAGGGATTTGAAGTATTATTTTTTTCCACCCATAATTATTTGCTGTGGTTATCCTAGAGGAATCCGGGACTCAGAAATACAAGAATAATGAACTTTCAGTACGACATACGTTATTATTTGGGAATGTATCTGAGTGAAACGTGCGTGTGTGTGTGTGTGTGTGTGTAAGATTTAGTCCCATGCCTCTGTGTGTGAGTGTGTGCGTGTATGTAAGTGTGTTAGATTTAGTTCGTGCATGTGTGTGTGTGTGTGTGTTTGTTTGTTTGTGTGTGTGTGTGTGTGTGTGTGTGTGTGTGTGTGTGTGTTGTAATATTTAGTTCGTGCCTGTGTGTGTGTGTGTGTGTGTGTGTGTGTGTGTGAATGATTTAATGCGTGTGTGTGTGTGTGTGTGTGTGTGTGTGTGTGTGTGTGTGTGTGTGTGTGTGTGTGTGTGTGTGTGTGTGTGTGAAAGATTTATATTGCGTGGAATATGGTGTGCGTGTGTGTGTACTACAATATTTACAGGGAAAAACACACCCAACAAATTTGGCTTATATACGTGGAACAGGTGGGCAGACTATTATAGGGTATAATTCACGAGGCTTTTAATAATAACAACACACCCAACGATCTGACCATTACAGTCCGCTTCTAAAAGTTACATACTCTGCCCTGTAATTACCTTCTCTGAGTCACGCCATGCACAGTTAACACCATAAATTCACTTTAACATTTCCAGGTTATAATTAACACACATGTGATGTTTATCTTAATTTTTTTACTGTTTTTATTCCTACTCCTGCTACTATTACTACTACCCCAATACAACTATTACTATTTCTAGTACTATTACTATTATTACTACTACTTTTACTACTACTACTACTACTACTACTACTACTACTACTACTACTACTACTACTACCACTACCACCCCTCTTTATTAATAACGTAGCAGTTTAATCGTATCACTCACCATAACACCCTCAGACACAACAATTATTATTAACATGCACACATAGGAACCTTCATAATAAACTGCTTTATCTCTCGTCTGCAATCTACTTTATATTCACCTCACGAATCTTGTGTGATGAGCCTGAGAGAGTTAAGGGGAGAGTAGGCTATACTTCTGGTACACTGGAGCGCCTTGATTCCTCCAAAGTATGCCAGAAAACAGAACCAGAGGAACAAAAATAATGGTGGCCTGTCGCTTGGAATAGTTTGGAGGAATAATTTGCTTCGGATTTACCAACACTGTATCGTATCTTCCCCTTAAGATTCTCCCTCCACCTTCCTCTTCCTCTCATCCGCTTAACCCCCTCCCCCTCCCGTTCCCCCCCCCATACTCCTATACCGGTTCTCTTTCCCTTCTCCTTGTTCCTGTTTATCTGGATTTTCCTGGTTTTTCTATTATTTTTCTTTGTCTTATCGTTCATCTTCTCCACGTGTTCGTCTTACAATTATTAATATTATTGTTATGATTATTATTGTTATTCATATTCATATTATTATTATTATTATTATTATTATTATTATTGTTCGTAATATTGTTGCAATTATTACTTCCGCCAAGAGGTTATGTCTTTAATATTTGTTGTCGTAATTATGTTTATTGACAGTAGTAGTACCAGTAATAGTAGTAGTAGTAGTAGTACCAGTAGTAGTAGTAGTAGTAGTAGTAGTAGTAATAGTAGTAGTAGCAGTAGTAGTAATAGTAGTAGTAATAGTAGTAGTAGTAATAGTAGTAGTAGCAGTAGTAGTAGTAATAGTAGTAGTAGCAGTAGTAGTAGTAGTAGTAGCAGTAGTAGTATCAGTAGTAGTAATAGTAGTAGTATTTATGGATGCTTATCTGCGTATAGTAATGTGTACAACTGGCTCAAAAAAGTATCGCGCAGGTGGGGTCCGATGGTTCTGTAAATGATCGCTACAGCTCATGATAAACAAGCTCGTTTTCAGTAGCCATCGTCTTAGGTGTCAGAATGTTTCACGAGGGAAATGCGCGATACTTTTTTGATCGAGTGTACATGTATTATTATATGCATTATTGTGTGCTTTTGAGTGGGCGTGCTGGTGTGTGTGTGTGTCTGAGAGAGAGAGAGAGAGAGAGAGAGAGAGAGAGAGAGAGAGAGAGAGAGAGAGAGAGAGAGAGATTATCTGGCTACACATGCTACCCCACGTCTGACATTTGAGGAACTGGTTAACCGGTTGTCTTCTCGTCTCATTATAATCATTAAATTCGTTAATCTTCGGACATATCTTCGTTTCAGATCTCTACAAAGGCACCAGGTTCGGTTTTAACACACATGTCAGTCAAAGTGGACGTTGGGGTTGAGGGGGGCGTCTGTTGTGGGGTGTTGGAGATGAGGGGGGCATCTGTTGTGGGGGTTGAGGTTGAGGGGGGCATCTGTTGTGGTCGTTGGGGTTGAGGGGGGCATCTATTGTGGGCGTTGGGGTTGAGGGGGGCACCTGTTGTGGTCGTTGTAGGCCATAATATAGTGCCATTGATTCCTCCAGGCTATACCAAGGGAAGTACACCTGAGAAGTACCTCAGTGTATAAGTATATTCCTCCAGTAAGACTATCATTGGATAACCATATGAAGTGGAGGGAAGTGCTTGTATGAAACTCGCATAAGGAGGCCGTATGGTCCATGTAAGAGAATTATATAACTCCTTGTTATCAAATGGCGTGACTAAAACCTTGGAATTATCAGATAAAAAGCAGGAAGCATATTAGTATATAACTGCCTGAGGACACGAAGGCTACAGTGTGTCCAGTCAGGTTGTAACCATAATGCTGCTTATAAACAGAAACTTTTGTATACGTCGCAAGCAATAGTTAGGGATCATTGATGCTGTCAGCGATTTAGAAGCTAGCTATACCTCCAAACTATGTGCCTCAACTATACTATAATCCCCTGACACCATGTAACAAAGATAAGAGAGTCTGCCACCCTTGCTGTATTCCCATCATGTTGTTACAATTTATTGGACTTTTATTATTGTTAAATATTGGATATTGTTGAGTTTTCCAAGTGCAGTGATGGCCTTCATGCTTTTAGATTATAGTGAGCCGTGTATATCCAGACATATGAGACATTGTGTGTGTGTGTGTGTGTGTGTGTGTGTGTGTGTGTGTGTGTGTGTGTGTGTGTACATTGATATGACACCTCAATATCTCACAGGATGGAGTCTGTTTCGTAATATAGTTTGAAATAAATAAATAAATAAATTACAAGCAGGTCCCTTAGAATAATGTCAAAACTTTTATAAACAAGTGATATTTTCCCAACTGTATTACACCGTCTGTCCTGAACCATAACGTAAGACAGAATTGCGTCACCAGGAGCGAGAGGTTTGTTGATATTATAATCCAAACTAATGATAAAATTCCTGCGTCATCATCCCGGATCCTGATTAGTCTGATGAAGAACAAAGCCCTTCTCAGCTGTCCATCCGGAATCCACTTTGTTTTGGTCGACTTCCTCCCACCACGGTACTTTTTATGGTCTTTTTGTTTTTTACAGGTTATAGTACTCATTTCCCATAGTTTTTTATGCATGTATGTATGTATGTATGAATGCATGTTTTTCTTGTATGTATGCACGTATGTATGTATGCATAGCTTTATGTATATATGTACTGTATTATTATTCTATATACAGTACGTGTGTAAATATTTATCTAAGTAAGTATCCATTTGTGTAAATTTATTCAAGCATGGATTAATCTCTTTGTTAAAGTGTGTATTCATCATTATAAGTAAGTATGTGTTTGTATGTATATTTCTGTGTGTCTATGTTTATTGTATATATATAGTGAATATGCAACAGTAGCAGATATGGCTGCCTCAAAAACCACTCAGGTGTTAAACTATGTAGACTTGCTCATTATGACTTTTGTAAGAGATTAACACTTGGGTCTTAGATACACCATCAGCCAAAAAGAGTCGCTAAAGATCACTAATTCTTTTAACTCGAGATACAAATTGCATACTTGGGATGGTGTCAGATGGTGGGCGCATGATTAGCATATCTGTGGTACGCAAGGAACGGTGGTTGGTGGCGGTGGAGGCGAGCGAAGGAGTTTCAACACCACGGCATGTCCATATATATTTTTAAGTAGTTCAGTTATTACCCTTCTTATCTATTATTACACGATTGTATGTTAGTTTGGCTTTCCAGGTTAGCTATAAAGCTTCATATGCTATATACAACCTGAAGAAAGCAAGGATTTTATTATTTGTTCTGCAATGTAAGCCTTAATCAATAAAACGAGAGAGATTACTTGACTTGCCATTACCCGAAGTGAATAGAACATCTTCACTAACATCTAGACTACCCCTATTTAATAGTGGTGTTACACTACGACGTAACAAATTGGAGACCTCGCCAGGATAGTAGTCAAGATGTCGGGGTAATGTGCATTCAGTAGTTTTGTTGTCTATTTTTTGTTCTTTGTGCTCTCCTTGATGTCAATAGTGTCATCCCTACTGAGAAGAACCAGATCTTTTCAACTACCTCGGACAACCAGACAATGAAAAGGTCGAAAATGCTATTGATGTGAAGATCAAGTGGCTGGAAGAAAGTGCTGTTGTGGAAGCAGAGGGATACAACACTATCCTTGCCTGGAAGACCCTGAAGGTGACGAGCTGTGTATAAGGCTCGTAGTTCTCCTCATGTCACGTAACAATGATCCCTGGGTACATACGGGTTAAAATAGCATTGGCGGACGAATAGGAATGTTGTGTGTCAGCGCTTGCCTACTTGACAGCTTGGACTGGGAACAGTTATCTTCCTTGATGCTGTGGAGTGTATACCAGTTACCAGGACCACAAGAGGGTTAAGATAAAAACCCTGTCCCTGAGTTTCCAGTGCCGTCTTTCCTAGCCCCAGTATACCTGTCCCTGAGTTTCCTGTGCCTTTGGTGGAGATAATGTCCAGCCCTGTCGCCGTCGCCGTCGCCGTCGCTGTCGCTGTTGTTCGCTGTCGCTCGCTGTCGCGATCGTGGTGGGATTGGCTGAACATCTTCGCATAAGGAAAACATACAGGAAATAGGAAAAGTTGTGGGAGGGCTGGGTATCTTGGCACTTGGAAAACACACAGGAGTACCGTTATCCTTTTGGTATGGAAGACAACCTGCCAACTTGTGGGGAATCCCAAGCACAAATGGTCAAGGGCATGCCGGATATTTTCCTCCAAGCAGTTCAACCAAGCGGGTGGCCATGGCAGAAGAGTCTCCAGTTCTCCTTGTTCCTTGTTGTCATCTTTTCTATGGCATTTATTCTGTTTCCCCTCGTGATTGTAAAAGGGCCGAAATTTCTCAGTATGTTAGTTTGGCTTTCCAGGTTAGCTATAAAGCTTCATATGCTATATACAACCTGAAGAAAGCAAGGATTTTATTATTTGTTCTGCAATGTAAGCCTTAATCAATAAAACGAGAGAGATTACTTGACTTGCCATTACCCGAAGTGAATAGAACATCTTCACTAACATCTTGACTACCCCTATTTAATAGTGGTGTTACATTACGACGTAACACTATGTAAGTCAGGATCAGAAGTTGTAGTCTTTCCGTTGTAACTAGAGGAAGAAGGTGTAATCGTTTGTCCTGTGATGCTGTAATTTAGCCTGTGATGCGGTAATCTTGTTATTTTTTTTACATCCCTGCACGAGTATCTAAAGTTCCCAGGAGAGTCATGTTTGGTAGATGAATAGCAAGCCAATATATACTCTCCACAAACCAAAGTGATGAAAGCATTATCATTCTGGTGGCAACGAACACAACAACACTTTCTTGTTTAACCGTACAGTCCAGGAGTCTCGTTCGTGCATAAACCATCTTCTTTCTGAGTTTCATTATCATTTTTAGTCCACTTAAAGTAAGAGAGTTTGTGAAGTGGTAAGTAAAGCATCAACCTTCACTATAGTCAACAACATTCAACTCTTGGGAAACTTGCCAGAGGTTATTGAACTTTCCTTTAGGGAGTTTTTTATCTTCTCGTTCCGCATCCTTACTTCGACACTTTATACACAAGGCGCCAGTAAGTGCTGGGAGTGGATAATTATATTCTTGGCTACATTGCATGAAATTATACAGAATGCAGCTGTTGTCCTATCGGAATGTAGTTTATCAAAGGTATACCATGTGTTGTGGACTAATTGGATACGAGTAATTCCTCCAGACTAAGGCACAAAACAGACTACATCAGTTTACGTTCTGTTACTTTACATACTCATACTGTAGAGGAGTCAGACGCTTTGACTCGCTGATAAAATATTGTCACTTTACAACTCATTAACACATTTCCTAAGTCTTGTGTAAATGTCAACGGTCTGCACTCGAATGAAAGTAAGATCTGTGACCCAAACAACTGACGAGTAGAAAGAACAGATAGTAATCAAGTTTGGGCGAAAACGTGATACCAAGCAGACAGGCAACTCGACTAACAAAGATCAGAGAATTCGAAATAAAATAAGGAAAATCCGATGGAGGAGGATATTAATAAAATCTTGAATACCACTTTTAGCCACAATGTGTGCAGTTTGACCTTGGAAACCTGCTGGAATATATTCATAAATGCATCTTGAGGAAATAACTGGTGTTGAAGAGGTTTTCCAAGAATATCCACAATTTTATGTTCATCATAATACATTATGATCTTATATAAGGACCCTGAGATCGTGTATGAGACTTGGTGGCTTCTTATTCCTCCTGACTGTGCCACGAAACAAGGTCCTTCAATATGAGTTGTGTTTCGTGGCAATATTTGAAGTATTCATATACCTCCACTTCTCTAACTACATCACAGGGTCCCTTAACTAACGATTGCATGCTTCAGGTAATGTTATATCATTCTGTTTTAATTAAGAGAATAATCATAAATATATATCCATGAAAACATTATAATACTGAACTGAAGTTATTATTATATTTGTGGAATGTGTAGGGTTGAGAAAATATTAGTGTGGTGATGACTTTACTTTTTTCTCGATACAAGCACTCAACAAACACACAACCTGATCAGTTTTGCCAAAAAGCATATCTAAATGAAGGATGACGAGTGTAAGTCAGGAGACAGAGTTTAAGAGTCAATAATTATATACATTGGTCTCACAGAAGATTTTAATGATCTTTATAATCCATGCTGTTAATTCTGAATTCATGAATATGATATGTGTATAAACATTAGTGTGTGTGTGTTTATGTATGTTTGTGTGTGTGTGTACATTGTTAGTGGTGATTTGGACCTTAAGGGGAGATTCTCTTGTAGGTGAATTGGAAGGTCTCTGATTCCTCCAAACTATGCCACGAAACAGACAGATCCCCTATTAGTATCATTGAGCGCGTCTGTTTCCTGATATAGTTAGGAGGAATCAGTAGCCTTTCAATTTAACAACAAGAGAATCTCCCCTTAACTACAGCTTTGAATTTTCTTGGGAATCTAAAACATAATTATATACTATTCTACTTCTATGATTAAATATCTTTCTCCATGTTGTTGAGCAGGTGATTTTAATTAATTTATAAGATCATTACTTTAAAGTCTTCATTATTTTATCAATGAATGTTGCGTTCACTTATGATAGGATATACATTTAATTAAAAATCCCCGAGTACTGTATTATGTTATAAAGGATAATGAGAGGTTTCCCAAGAGCAACATGTTTTTTTTATAATTATTAATAAGAATAGTATTGATTCAGTGTGTTCTACCGGTTTTAACCTGCAGTAGGAGTATCGAAAGAGGAAAGAGGTGGATTGGGCAGAAAATCAAAGGTGAGGTTATCATAAACACAACAACCTAATGAGTGTATCTGGTATTTTATGTTATACTAAGAACTGACATTAGACGAATAGTAATTAGAGTGAAAAAGTGGCAAGCAGCCCAGAGATGAAAGATGACCAGCCAGACAAATAATGTTGAAGAGATAAAATCCGAAAATGACTGAAACTGACTAAAGTAAATTGACAGCAGATAAAGAGATGAAAATTGTTGGAAAATGCATTTGTCCATCAATGAAATAGCATCATACTCAATATTCCAAGATTCGAGTATGTGACTGAATATATATTTATAGTCGCATTCATTTTTATAGCTACATTATAAATTATAAAAAGAATACTCCACATACCTTTGTTTTCCTTCAAATTTAAAAAGGTCTCTGATGATGTGAGTTCTTATGAGGATAGAGGACGAAATACATTTGTAGGAAACTATATACCGAAGTAGGAATGTAAGTAGGTCAACCCTATTGTGTGTGTGTGTGTGTGTGTGTGTTGGGGAAGGGGGAGGGGTGTTCACCTTCCACCTGTCTGTGACCCCTTGCTTGTGATTGTTGTAATGATTATCATACTTGTTCTCCACAACTTGAACATGTAGGTGGACGGATACTAGTTACTGATATGATCCAACAAAATAATGAACCTCACTAAGACATGTGTTTCTCCTGTAGTGTTTATATTTATGCATATCCTCTATGATGTAACTGTTACCTAAACTTTTAGGGACGTTGGTTCGCCTTGATTCCTCCAGAGTATGCCAGGAAACAGGACCAGATTAGCAAAAGTAATGGTGGCCTGTTGCTGAGAATAGTTTGGAGGAATTATCATCTCAAAAAATGGCTAAACTATACCCTCCCCTTAAACAATATTGCCCTTTGTATGTCAAAATATATCCTTTCAACAACATAAATCACTTGGTGGTGGTCAGAGAAAAAATGTTAATATGGCCACGCTTTATTTAAGGAAATATATAAAACACAAGAAACTGAGTCCAAAAACACAAAGGTGAGATGGTAGACTTCACATGAAATAAAATGTGTCAATGAACCTCACACCAGGATCTGTGTCACATGTGTTTTCTCCTTTGGGTATTTTAGTTCAGGTTCGAAAGTTTGGTTGTAAAAAAGAATTGTGGAGGAAAGTATTATGCAGGCAGGATCCCATTTTTTATTTTCTATTTTTTATGAACGCCGCGACTCTTGATAATATGAAACAAAAGTCATATGTTTTGTCCGTTGTCTGAAGATGTTCCCTCGTATTTTATAACCCAGAGTGTATGTGGTTTCGTGTCTCTTATACTGGTTCCCTCGGTCAGTTCCAGTGTAAAATTTCCAGCTCCACTAATAACAGGTAATTAAGAGTGTACCTGATAGTCGTGGTCGGGTGTCCCAATGAGCAATGATAACACCTTCAGGTTGTCTGGTCATTATCTGGCCACCAGGGTCGTGTCCTTAAGTGTTGTTATTAGTTCTGGACTTGGCCTCTATCAGCCGTGAAATAATCTTAGCATCCTTTACTTTACTGTGAATTTGTTCTGGATAAAGACAGTGCATTATGGAGTTTCTCAGAGGTGATGTACAACTAGGGACAATATTTCTGCCTCATGTCCAGGAATATATATCGGTTTTCATGATTAGTATGCTTGAAAATCATTTATATAATTATATTTTATGAACGTTTGGGCATTTTGTTTGGGAGGGTGTGCGACGTGACGGGGCTACCTCCAGCTTGGAGATGAAAGCCTGGTATATGTATGTATGTATGTATGTATGTATGTAGGAACAAAACAAACAGTAGCCGGGAAGTCCTGTTTGATTTTTGTAGAACTGGGACAAGATTTCTGCCTCACGTCCAGGAATAGGATATATATCGATTTTGATGATTAGTAAGCTTGAATTTATTTTAGATAATTTTATTTTATGAAAAAAAAAAAAATTGCCTGGAAAAAGTCCTAATTTTTGTAGAACTGAAAATAGAAATGTCGCTAGAATAAATAAGAGAATACTGATCTAGGGATACAAAGAGTGTCTGCCTCACCCCCAGCCTCATTCCATCAATCCGGTTTTCTCGTCTATGTCCACTTCAGTAGATAGTTTGCCAGTGACACACACACGTCTTTTTATCTCCAAACCAAACCTTCTAGATATTTAGATACTATTCATTATATTTAATTATAAGTTAGTTGGTTAATGAGTCTTATTGTCTATTTTAAGACCAACCTGCTTGATAACCAAACCAATTAATTTTATTCTATTTTAGTTTAGTTGGTTACTGAATATTATCGCCAATTTCAAGACCAACCCGCTAGATTATACTAACAAATTAATTTTATTCTACATTGGTTTAGTTGGTTACTGAGCCTTAATTTACGCCTTTCAACTTCATATAGATCATTAGGGCAATACAACTGATGAATGATGTGCACACGATGAAGTTAAATATATATGTATGAGCTGGTTTGAGGGTGCAAGTGAAAAAGTGTGTGTGTGTATGGGTAGAGTAACATGTGCATAATTCCCGACATAATAATAATATATATACAGTACATCACAAAATATAGCCAACTGGTTATTATTATGTGTCTTATCATGTGTGTCAATGCTTCTTCTTGTTGTTACTGAAGGGTTTTGGTGCGTCTGAGCCATATGTTACTAACCAAGGAATGCAGGGTACAGATTCCGATCAAACTGTACAAAAAAAAAAAAAAAAAAAAAAATAGAAAAAAAAAATATAATAAAAATAATAATAAAAAAAAAAAAAAACATGATCGGTCCGGACTCGAGCTAACATCAAACAGATAGAGAATGATTGTAAAAGGTCATAGTTTCGCTCAGCTGACCAGTAACATTGTGGCTGGTGATAGTGATAGTAATGATGAATCTACTGTTATGTTTATTTTTTTTTATGTTGCATTAATTCACAAGATACACGGAGTAACACAATGATGATGATGATTATGGTGATATGATGATGATGATGATGATGATGATGATGATGATAATGATGATGGTGATTATGATGATGGTGATAATGATGATGATGATGATGTACAGGTGGCAACAAAATTTGGAATTGGACCGAGGTATAATATGCACTGACTGTCATTAAGAGTTCTGTGATTCTCCTATACTCCCTTCTAGCGTATCATAACAATAATTTATATCGTGTATATTCGAAGGAAAGCATTTAATATATGTATAGCTTTCTTGTTTACATCAGCGAGTTAGTCACGAATATAACCCATGCATGATGTGGGTCTTTTCTATGTGATCTTAATTCGTCTGGCGTTAGTCCACGTCTACTAACAACATTAACACGATAGCCAGCCATTGTTAAATAATATATATGTATCATGTTAGCAAGATTTTATATTGTCTGACCTAAGTCCGAGTGTAGCATTAAGATGTAAGTTGTAGTGTAAATTAAATGGCTGAACACTTTTCAGTATTATGTGTGTCCCAATAGACCAGGAAAATAATCTGCTCTTATTCAGAATAATGCAGAAGTCACTGGCAGTATTAGTTTATGTTAAGATCTTTCCACTGTCAGATTCTTTGGGGATGTCAGAGTGGGACATACGTTTTGTATGTGACTGTACATGCTCAACACCAGCAGCAGAAACCAAGAAGCTCTACTTACTCTAATGTGTAGTGTCGGGAACAACTGATGTGTAATTACATGTTAATCCCGGATGTCAGTGTAGTTCGCAATAGTTAAGCTCGTTTGTGTACTATTTATATGCTAATTTTCAGTGTCAATTGAGATAACGGTAGCCAATCTCGTATAGACTTTCTGGAGAACACATAATTTACATTTGAGGAGTAATTTGGTTTTTATCTTCGGAACATTATAAAGAAGGTTCATGGTTGCATCACCTCTTGCCTTCAAAAACCACTTCAGTAATAAAAATTATCAAAACACCCAATTTGAACCAAACTCATTTTGTCATAATGATAATAAGGGTCACAAACACCCTGAGCTTCATCCAAATCCCAAAATTTATAATCAATCAATTTAATATGCATATGTTCAGGAACAAATGAACAAATCTTCCTCCTATTGAGCTAAAATGTCACCGGAATAGCTTGTTTTGTTCCGATGGCACGTCGACTTTGGGGGTTAAGGTGAAACTGGTGCTGACTTCATAACACAAACACGACCACAAGGGGAACGATATTCTTACACATCATGTAACCCTGGAGCAAACCCACTAGACATGATGATATTGGGATACTGCCTCTTGTTCCATATCGGCGACGTCGATGTTATTACAGTGCATGTAGAACATATCTTGCTTTCGTTTAGACAGCAATGTGCTTCTTAGGCGAGGTGCTAATGTAAGTGAGCGAGATAGGGAATATGATTGGTACAAGCCTATACCGGTACCAGAAAACTTTGCTTTGCACAGTAATTGTTTGTCTCCTTTGGTAGTGTACTGCTCCCAGGTACTAATGTGAAATTGCTCTTTAACTTTTGGCCACGACTGTACGATGGAAATTATTGGTCGTGTAATCTTCCCTTTGAATAAAATAATGTGGTCGGTACATGTGGAACAAATTAGAAGGGTGTTCGACAAGGAGTTTTCAATTGGTTTAGCTGTGAGGGACATTTAGGTTAGCGTCTGTCGTATATTATCACAAGTCCCTCGGGGTATGATCTACAAACCACTATACACTGCCATCGGGAGTAAAAACTGGAATCAAATGGAGGTTATCTTAGGCACTTAGTATACGGTATATCATCGGTTACACTGTGATGTAGTCAGAAAATTAGAGGTATATGAGTCCTTCAAACATTGTCACGAAACACCACCTATATGGAAGGAGCTTGTTTCGTGGCATAATCAGGAGGAATCAGAAACCTCCAATTTTCATACACGATCACAGTGTCCTTAAAGTAGATGTTGTTGTTGAAAATTACTGGCTCCTTCATACTTATGTTACTTAATTAGACTTCTGGGGAGAAGTACAATTTTGAGGGGTGTACAAGTGTTCGCAAGACCTGGGATGCTAGTCGACTAAGATAATTAAGGGGTTACTATGTTGGGGATGAATTGGAGGAGTACTAATTCCTCCAAGGTGTGCCGGGAAACATAACTATAACTGGACCCCATAACACAAGTATATAGAGGATCTGTACTATATGCTATTGTTCTTTTCTTGATAATTTCCTCTTCTTCCTCTTGGTTATTATTATTATTATTATTGTTATTATTATTATTATTATTATTGTTATTATTATTATTATTATTATTATTATTATTATTATTATTATTATTATTATTATTATTATTATTATTATTATTAATGTTATTATTATTATTATTATTATTATTATTATTATTATTATTATTATTGGTTCGGTCATGCGAGCGTATGGGGAGCTAAAGTGTACGAGAGTGAGGTGGAAGAATGGAGTCTAGAGGTATACGAGTGAGAGTGGCGTTGGGTTGACAGGGGACAGAGGTGAGTGGAGGCGATTCATTTGTGACCAACCTCTTTTCGGCTTGAGGCGACTGGCAATAGATAGATAGATAGATAGATTATTATTATTATTATTATTATTATTATTGTTGTTGTTATTGTTGTTGTTATTGTTGTTATTATCTAAATCCTTATCCTTCCCAGCCAGTATTGTTAAGAAGTATTATGCCCGTACAAGGAAGTTTAAGTTTTTTCCCTTGCCGAGCCATTCACGTTGCCTCTCTTGGCTTGATGTGCCTTGACAAGTTAAGATAAGACCCTTGATTCTGCTCTGTCATACTGGGGGGCCCTGTCTGCAGAGATAATACTGTACAGTCGCGCACCATAATCACTAGCCCACCTGAGTCGAAATCCGAGTTTTGAACTAGACGGTTTCTGGATGACAGCCCACTCAAAGCCTCATTAGTTTCGAAATGTGTGTGGTCTCATTATGGTTTGGGTGGGCTGTCGTCCAAAAACCGCCTGCTTCTAATCTCGGGCTTCGACTCAGGTGGGCTAGGGATTGAGGTGCGCGATTGTACAGTATACATGAAGGACCTTGTGATCTTGTATGAGAATTGGAGGCTTCTGATTCCTCCCGACTATGCCACGAAACAGGCTCCTTCCCTATAGGCTTGGTGTTTCATGGCAATATTTGAAGGACTCGTCTATCTCCAATTTTCTGACTACATCACAGGGTTCCTTAATAACTTTTTACTTCTCCCTCGGTTCCGAGATATAATCATTTTAACATAAACAACTGTCCATTAAGGGGAGGTTCTCTTGTTGGTAAATTTGAAGGCTACTGATTCCTCCTAACTATACCAGAAAACAGACGCCCTCAATGGTACTAATAGGGGATAGATATGTTTCGTGGCACAGTTTGGAGGAATCAGAGACCTTCAAAATCACCAACAAAAGAATCTCCCCTTAACCTTCCCTTCAATGTTTACAGACTCCTCCTGCTCTCCATCATCTTTTTCTCCGGCGGGATACTAATTAGATTAACATTAATTAAAGCCATTCTGAAAACGACGACGAACAAGAAGACAAAAATGGAATAATATATAGGCAAACAATTGACGATATTATTGAACAAAAGGAACCCCATATGTTCTTTAAGGGGATATATAGCACATTGTTTTGGGTGGTAAATCTGGAGCAACTGATTCCTCCAAACTATTTCAAGCAACAGGCCATCATTATAATTATCTGGTCATGTTTCCTGGCATCCTTTGGAAAGTAGACAAATGCTATACTCATATAAAACATTATCTCCTTTGAAGAGTATAATATATAGCCTTTACTGACAACGTATCGCTATCATTTCTTCAGGTCATAGGTCGAAGATGAAGTATTTGTGAGACACTATCAACACACTAGATGATGATAATTATGCTAAGACTCATATGTTACAGAAGGAAGGGAAATACCACACCTTTTATAGTGGTTCAACCCAGTGTTTTTTTTCTGACCATCTAAATCGTTCCTGGACACCGGACTCTACCGATCTTGTCTAGTTCTTGCCACCAAAACTTGTTGATATAAAAAATAAATAAATATACCTTTTGATCTCGGGACTCTAAACTTTTCATCTGTCTGATTTTTTTCCTCAACAAATCTGACTCTTCTCCCAAGTTCCATTAAGAGGATAATACTCCACTTTTGGTATATTGAAGTGCCTTGATTCCTCCAGAGTATGTCAGGAAACAGGACCTGATGAACAAAAGCAATGGTGTCCTGTTGCCTGAAATAGTTTGGAGGAATCAGTTGCTCCAATTTTACCCAACAATGTAGCCTACTATCTATCCCCTTAACCTTTCATCAGTGTCTATAGATAGCATCGTTTGACAAGACGATCTTTTATGCAACTTAGTACCACAACATATGGCCTTAGTACAGCATCATGCCACGGTTCTAGTGTAACATATGGCCTCAGCAATATGGCATTAGTACATCAATATGGTCTTAGTACAGCATCATGGTTCTAGTGTAACATCATTGATTTGACTAACTTTCCTAATCTGTATCATCGCATTACAAATCTGATGACAACAACAGACCCAAGGCCACGAAATGTCATTATACAACCCGGCCATTATCAAGTCGAGACTGCCAATTTGGGATAGTATTTGGTCCGGGTCTGTCTCTCTCTTTTTCCATTTAACATATAGCAAATTATAACCTGTCATTTTGCGATAGTATTTGGCTCGGGTCTCTCTCTTTCTCCATTTAACATAAACTGTAGAAAAAATATAACCTGGGTCAAGAACTGTCATTTTGTGATGAGAATAGAAAATGGTGTATAATTTATTTGGTGCAGTCTTCTTATTCTTAGTATATACAGTTTAATAGTATAGCTGAGGGTGCAGGGGAGAAACATAATTATACTCTGCTGGTTATGTCATCAGTATACATATGAAAAACCTTTAAATTTGGAGGTTACGAGTCCTTCAAATATTGCCACGAAACACCAACTACATTGAAGGAGCTTGTTTCGTGGCATAGACAGGAGGAATAAGAAGCCACCAAGTCTCATACACGATCACAGGGTCCTTAAGAGATGAAAAACAATCGCCTGGCATCACAAAGAATATACTTAACAGTCTGGTGGTCTACAAAAATGGATGAAAATTAATATGATATAAATATGAAGAAGTTGTTAGAGGAATCTGCCGTGTCTTGTCATCTTGTAAACAGTAGCATTCTGAGGTTTCTAAAGATACGGCGAAATTACTTTTAAAGGAAATCAAAGGTCTTAAGAATATTGGAATTTTTTTTCTTCTTTCTATCCAAAATATATCCCCAAGGTCACTAAGATTACAGGATTATATTTTAACATTATTATTTATTGGTAAAATGCATACAACCACAGAGACATGGGCCCCTTAATGATCAAAGTAATGACATTTTCGAAGTTTGTTGGTAAGGTTATGGAGGAATTATTATGTCATTCAGTTAGACAAACCTGTAAAGTTGCAAGGGAATAATTTTTGTTGTATCATTAATATTTTTCCAACTCGTGTGAGCTTTAAAAAAATCGGAGGTTGGCGAGTCCTTCAAATAATGCCACGAAACACCACCTATGGGTAAAGGAGCTCGTTTCGTGGCATATTCAGGAGGAATCACAAGCCACCAAGTTTCATACACGATCACAGGGTCCTTAAACTAACATGGTGAACGTGATGGTAAGCCCGAGGCGAGGATAAGACAACCTTTTTAGCAAGTCATGACACTTGAAACCAACTTTATTCACTCTATAGAATATTTACCCTTAAGGAGAGATTCTTTTGTTGGTGAATTGGAAGGTCAATGATTCCTACAGACAATGCCACGAAACAGATTCCCTATTAGTACCACTGAAGGCGTCTCTTTTCTGGTATAGTTAGGAGGAACCAGCAGCCTTTCAATTTACCAACATCAGAATCTCCCCTTAAGGAATACTGTGATGTAGTCAGAAAATTGGAGGTAATGAGTCCTTCAAATAATGCCACGAAACACCACCTATATGGAAAGAGCTTGTTTCGTGGCATAGTCAAGAGGAATCAGAAGCCTCCAATTCTCATACATGATCACAGGGTCCTTAAGGGAAGAGGTGCAGGGTGGAACTGGAGACTAGATGGTCCTCCAAACTATGCCAAGAGACAGATTATCTTTTTTCTAGATCATGTTTCGGGGTACAGTTTGAAGAAATAAGTAGTACCCTAATCTAATCCTCCCGACAAAGTACTGGGCCATAGAAGGTTCACTCCACTGCAATTATCCCTCAAGTGACTCTTCGAACAAGTGGACTGTACATACATACTGTACATACATACATTTGGTCAAGGTTTGCTTTTGGTGTTTACTCAAGGTTTAGGTTTACAGTCAGGTATCAACGTCATCTCCATAAGGCTCTGTGGTAACACAAAACAGAATATGAGTTTTGTTTTTCATGTTTGTTTTATAAGTTTCATTATAATAAAAATAGCTTCGCACATTTAAATGAAAGTGTCGATTTTTTTTTTTTTTTTTTTTTTGCATTCCTGATACTGCAACTGACAATGAATAAAAAATAAATGAAAATCCGTAACAGACCGTTCCTGAAAAGTACGTATGTGTCCTGATTGGCTACCTATGACGTCACTCAAGGACGTCACTAAGCTCCGCCCACTTACGAAGTTACGACAGCTGCTAGTGTGAGGCGGGAAATGCTGCTGTTTAAGTGTGTGTTTTTACATTGAAATTTTGCTATCTATAATGGTGTCTTGTGCCGTCGCTTCCTGTCATGTTCATATGAGAAACGGAAGGAAATTTTGTATATTTTTATGGCTTTCCCAGAAATCAAAAGTTGTTACGTAAATGTCAAGAAGTATTGTAAAAGGAAAGACTTAGGCCTATCATTCATACTGGATTCCATAGATTACAAACACAATAGTTCACACAATCTATATACGGTACTTAACTCACGTAGTTTCTGTTTGCTGTAAGTCTAAAGCTGGTTACGTTATTTGAAAGAAAGCTGACTACATTAAACTCAGGACCTCCTTAAACAAGCTAAGGAATTATGGTTGAGTGGCGACACCTTGATATATCGAGGCGGGGCTTAGGAGAGTAAAGTGGGCTGGGCTTATAGGAGACGAGGCCGACAAGATGCCAACTATGAAATTTCCTTCCACTTCACTTGCAACCACCTCTCTACCCTCTCGATCGTAAAAGAATAAAAGAATATGAACGTGTTATATCACCTGTCTCTACCCACCCTCATCACCCGTCCCCATCACTCGTCATCCAAAGTGTAAATACGACAACAATAACAATTAATATAGCAGAGGAAAAGGAAGGAAGGGGGGAGGGTAGTGGTAGATACAGTCGTGGTCAGTAGTTCTTACCTATTACATAATCATGCATCATCATCATTAATACACCATTTCCCTACACACACACTCACACACACTGATGCGATACGACATTAAGGTCAAGCGGGTATAGCGTACACACACACACACACACACACACATGAAGGTGAAGCGGGTATAGCCTACACACACACTCTCACACACACACACGATACGACATGAAGGTCAAGCGGGTTAAAACACATACACACGCACACACACGATAAGACATGAAGGTCAAGCGGGTATAGCCTACACACACACACACACACACAAACACACACACACACACACACACACATGATACGATAATCTTGGTATATTATTACACTAACTGAGGGTATCAACGTAATCCTGAAGTGTGATCACAGACACAGATATGGTTTGGTTTCAGTCTCTCGGTGATATTCATATTTTAGACAAGAAGATAACCACATACAGAGGAAGGGACGGGAGTTTCTGCGATCCTAACATCCATTTAGTTTTTCTCTTGCTGCTGCTGCTGCTGCTGACTATCATTATTTTAAAAACCGACATCTGCTTTGATTTATGAGGAGAACAATATGAGGAGTTGTAAGGAACGTGATTCACAATTTTATCTTGGGAAAAAAAAAACACACACACACACAATTAGCATCAGGCAACATTAATTGAACATTAACTGACCACAATTAATTCAACCCAAGGGGAGAAGTGAGAAACTCGTCTAATGTTTTGAAGGGAGGCCTCAATTAACTTATCTCTCAGGTTAGTAATTTAAGACATGGACACCTGAACTCATCTTTACAACTGGGACGACCGACACAATACCAGACATTTATCCTCTAATATAAGCCATCATTAAACACAAAGGGACTGAGTAACTTAAGGGGGTGCGGGAATAAGGGGACAGGCTTGGGGGGGGGTTTAGGGGGGTGCGGGAGTAGGGTACAGGCTTGGGGGAGTTTTGGGGGGTGCGGGAGTAGGGGGACAGGCTTAGGGGGGGCCGGTTTATGGGGGTGCGGGAATAGGGGACAGGCTTTCTACCCCCCCCCCAAGCCTGTCCCCCTAATCCCGCACCCCCCAACCCCCCCCCCAAGCCTGTCCCCTACTCCCGCACCCCCTTAAACACCAGGGGACTAAATAACTATAGGAGAGGGGAAGTCCATTGTTGGTAATTCTGGAGCAACTAATTCCTCCAAACTATTTCACGCAACAGGCCACCATTACTTATGTTAATCTGACCCTGTTCCCTGCCATACTTTGGAGGAATCAAGTGGTTCTAATGTACCAGGAGTGTGTATTTATATCCCTTTAAGGTTGAAAACAATTATCTCGTCGGCAAATAAATGAGAGTCTCCTGATTTTTTTTTTTCACACTACTTTACAAATTAGAGTCGGTAATCGTATACTGAGGTACTAATTTGTTATCTGGCATTGTCTGGGCAAGTTTAGCCACTGTGCAATATGATCACTGAATATAGACTAATTATTGTCTGGTCAAGTTTAGCCACTGTGCAATATGATCACTGAATATAGACTAATTATTGTCTGGAAAAACTTAGCCACAATGCAATATGTTCACAAAATATAGGCTCATTATTGTCTAGAAAAATTTAGTCACAGTGCAAGTTGGTCATAGAATATAGGCTAATTATTGTCTAGAAAAATTTAGTCACAGTGCAAATTGGTCATAGAATATAGGCTAATTATGAAGTCTGAAAGGCATAAAGAAATTAAAAGTCACAGTGCAAGTTGGTCACAGAATATACGCTAATTATGTAGTCTGATTAGGTATAAATAAATCCACGCGGTATATAATAATCCCATGAAGCCAATGTAATTATATAACTCTACGGACTCACCAACCACACTTTCGTTACTCCTGGCCGGTTCATATTCCCTATATACCGATTATTAGACAGCATATATTCCATTATAATTATTGTTGGTCATACAGTATTGCAGGATCTATCTTTCCCCCCCCCCTCCTCCCTATCATCCTACCTTCATCACTTTTAATTTAACAATAATACATCTTTTAATGGCTTTGTACAGACGCGGACATTATTTCCTTATCACTTAGCCTATTATTATTATTATTTTTATTATTATATTTATTTATTTATTTTTTATTATTATTATTATTATTATTATTATTATTATTATTATTATTATTATTATTAGTATCATTATTATCATTATCATTATCATTATTATTATTATTATTATTATTATTATTATTATTATTATTATTATTACTACTACTACTACTACTACTATTATTATTACTATTATTATTATTATTATTATTATGATTATTATTATTATTACATTTATTATTATTACATTTATTATTATTACCATTATTATTATTATTATTATTATTATTATTAGTTAGCTATTTTAGTTATTGGAGAAGTTGTCAGCGGCGGCCATGGCTTCTAATTTAGTAAGTAGATAAATGATCCCCCGCCTGCATTCTGAGAAGACGATTACCTCCCTCCCTCACCACGGGATTGTTGTTTGTTGTCAGTAATAAATTCATCAGAGGGAAAAGAGACAACCTATTTATTACGTGGGTCAGGAAAACATTTTTATATTATTATTACGTGGGTCAGGAATTTTTTTTTTTTTTTTTTTATGTCGTGGGTCAGGAATTTTTTTTTTTTTTTTTTTTCTTGGGTCAGGAAAACATTTTATATATATTTTAGTCCTTATTATTTTTTTTTTTTTTTTTTTTTTTTTTTTAGGACCCTGTGATCGTGTTTGAAAATTTGGAGGCTTCTGATTCCACCTGACCATGCCACGAAAAGTTATGATTGTCATCATTATCATCATCATTGTTATTATCATCATCATCATCAATGTTATTATTATTATTATCACTATCATACTATTCCTCCTACTTCTCCATCCGCCTTCTCCTCCTTCCCTTCTTCTTCTCCTCCCTCCCTCTCCTCCTCCTTCCCTCTCCTCCTCCTTCCCCTTCTTCTCCTCTTCCTTTCCCTCTCCTCCTCCTTCTCCTCCTCCTCCTCCTCCTCCTCCTCCTCCTCCTCCTCCTCCTCCTCCTCCTCTTCACACCTACTCTTCCTCCTCTTCATATATACCTACACCTTCTCCTTCCCCTTCTTCTTCCTCCTCCTCCTCCTCATATTCCTTCTACTCCTCCTCCTTCCCCTTCTCATCTTATTCCTCCTCTCCCTCCTCACACCAACAACATACAATGACACCAGGAATGACACACACACACACACATCAGATACCATCACCAGTAGTACTATAGTCGGGGGAAAAAATAATATATATATATAAACTTTCTTATCAGTTGGGTCGTGGTTGTGTTGTACCTTCTTGCACTTATTTAATTAAAGGGAGTGGTGCATGCATGGGGTGTTGTTGTAGGCCACTTGGAGGCTCCTGATTCCTCCAAATTTATGTGTGTATGTGTACCGTATAAGAGAGTATGTAGGCCTATATTTCGTTATTATACTGGAAATATGAAATGTTTCGTGGTAATGTTCTGAAGTAATGTTGTATAATAGTTTTCAGATCCAGGACATAATAATTATTTTTACTTTCATTTTTGATCGAATATAAAAAATGATACGACCAGAACATTAAAAAAAAAAAAAAAAAAAAAAAAAAATAGGTTGGTGTGAAAACGAGACTGTGTTTGTTCTAATAATATCCACGACCGATATCAGAGAGAGACATGGAGGGAGAGAAAGGAAATTAAGGGCCAGAAGATGGAGAAAAAACACACCACGACGAGGAGGAGGAGGAGGAGGGGGACGAGGTGGAGGACGAGGAGGAGGAGGTGGAGGTCGAGGAGGAGGTGGAGGTGGAGGACGAGAAGGAGGAGAAGTAGGAGGAGGAGGACGAGGACGAGGAGGAGGAGAAGGACGAGGAGGAGGAGGACGAGGAGAACGAGGAGAAGGAGCAGGACGACGAGGAGGAGGAGGAGGTGGAGGAGGAGGAGGAGGAGGAGGATGACGACGAGGAGGAGGACGAGGAGGAGGAGGAGAAGGAGGACGACGAGGAGGAGGAGGACGAGGACGAGGAGAAGGAGATGGAGAAGGAGGAGGAGGAGGAGGAGAAGGAGGAGGAGGGGGAGGAGGAGGAGGGGAAGGAGGAGGAAGAGTAGGACGAGAACGAGGAGTATAAAGGTTGTAATATCAACTATATAATATGTATTTAAAGTTGAGGATAAAACTGGACATTGTGATGCTGGTTGTGTGTGTGTGTGTTTTCTATTATTATTATTTTGTTTTCGTGTTAAGGGGATAGAATACTTTTGGTTCACTAAAGCGCCTTGATTCCTCCAAAACATACCAAGAAAAATTACCAGAAAAACAAATATAATGATATCCCGTTGTTTGGAATAGTTTGGAGGAATCAGTTACTCCAGAATTATACCAGCACTACTGTATACTAACCCCCATAATTAACACTGCATGGTGCCTGTCTGTCTGTCTCTTGGTTGGCTGTCATGATGTTGATGTGTGTGTGTGTGTGTGTGTGTGTGTGTGTGTGTAGTGCCGCCTCATCCCTGTACACATCTGCTACTACACTGGTCTCTGTCACTCACTCAGTACTCTCATTGCTGTGTTGAATGTATAAGTAACCTGAACACTCTGTAAATGGTACGGTGTTATCAGAGCATGCAGAGATAACTACGTGTTCCCATTAATGGTGAGGTGGTGTGTTGTCGAGTAAACTTTTCACAGCCCTATTTTTTTTTTGTTACTTAATTTTTAATTCTGGCGAACTGTAGGGATGTAACAAAGGAGTCTTCTTTAATAGTACCGGCTGGATTTATCAGGGTATATGGCTGCCATTATCATAAAACAATATAATGTGGGACTGTATGATTGCATTTCTTGGCTTGTATCTACTTCAGACAATTAATAAAAATCCTTCAGTCCCTCTACAAACTACCTTAGGGTGAAGGCTTGATTCTAAACCTGAAAGTGTTAAAAGGGCCACACATTTTCGGCTACTGATTCCTTACTAAACAATAATTACTGTACACTTCATAAACTGATATAAGTTTATTAAGTCCCCAGCATATTGTTTTTTGTTAATGGCAGCCATTGTACAGTACACTACACATATTATCTCGTCGGTACTATTAAAGAAGCTTCCATTTACTGGTACGAAAAATTCCCTTTTGTTACATCCCTCAAACCTTTGCCGAAACGACGGGTGGTAAGTGTATAGTACAATGTAAAATATTACCTGAATACTACACTGACAAAAAACATGGAGTCCTGGGGGTTATAATGCGTGTTGGTCAAAACGAAAAAATAAATAATAAAAACAGCAACAGTAAAGTGATTTAACTGCCATTAGTTTTGATCAGTGGCTCCCTGGTGGGCAGTTGAGGCAACGATTAGGTCTACACCCCAGGGAACCATCACGACAATTGGATTAAAACGGGTTGAGGTGCGGAGTGAACAGTAGGGGTTGTCATGATGGGGAGGACATCACACCTACTGGCCAGATAATAGAACACGAATACACCAGAGGAACATGACAGAATGACATTGAAGGTGTGACAGCCTCTGTGCCTCAAAGCAAACCATTTTTACTGAGGCAGTCTGTTTCTTGCGCAAAGTACCTAGAATTAATTAAGTTGCCCTCTTCTACACATTTGCCTTTTAACTGTGCTCTCTACTTCAAATTTCTGCAATTCTAGCCATGAATCACTGCCCCAAGACCCTTACTAAGTATACCCACATTGCATCATGACATGTTCACCAAATTGTTATCACTATCATACTATTCCTTCTACTTCTCCATCCTCCTACTCCTCTTATACTACTACTCCTCCTTTCCCTTCTTCTCCTCCTTTCCCTTCTTCTCCTCTTCTCCCTCCTCCTCCTCCTCACACCTACTCCTCCTCCTCCTCCTTTCCCTTCTTCTCCTTTTCTCCCTCCTCCACCTTCTCACACCTCCTCCTCCTCACACCTACTACTCCTCCTCCTTCCCCTTCTTCTCCTCTTCCCCTTACTCCTCCTCCTCCTCACACCTACTCCTACTACTCCGTCACCATATTATTAAGCCTCACTCATTAACCTGTCTTCGTTACATATCCGTCAATCAACTCATCCAAGCACACAACACCATAATTATCAAACATCCATCCATATTCGTACGATACATAAAACCTGACAATCAGTTCATCCACTATACTCTTATTGTGTGGACATGTTAATTAAGGTATCCATCCACACGTAAGGAATCCATCCATTTTATTTATCCACCAAATTTACCGTCTATTGCAACAACAAACTTTGCTCTCTCTCTCTCTCTCTCTCTCTCTCTCTCTCTCTCTCTCTCTCTCTCTCTCTCTCTCTCTCTCTCTCTCTCTCTCTCTCTCTCTCTCTCTCTCTCTCTCTCCTCCGTGCCACCCAAGTAGGTAATCTGAGCCCCCCCCCCAACCCCCTCCCCCTGCCCCAACTCCTCACCCCATAAATTTTTTACTACAATTCAGTGGCGCAAACTAAAAAAAAAATGAATAATATATTTTCTATACATGGATTATATTTCATTGCTTTATATTATTTATCGGCAAAGATTTATTTAGTATGACCTGATATAACGGAATTAAATACTAATAATAATAATAATAATAATAATAATAGACTCATACACTCATATACTCACAAACTCTTACACACACACACACACACACAGAGAGAGAGAGAGAGAGAGAGAGAGAGAGAGAGAGAGAGAGAGAGAGAGAGGGAGAGAGAGAAATTCATGCTATTTCGAGGGGCAAGAGAAAACGAGAGAGAAAGAGAGAGAGCGCAGCAGTCAAGCATGCAGTGTTGTGGGGAGGCGAGAGATTTCAACGGGACGCAAGCATAACACACACACACACACACACACTCTTACATAACACACACACACACACACACACACTCTTACATAACACACACACACACACACACTCTTACATAACACACACACTCAGATATACACATACACATAGACACATAGTTACATACAGAAACACACACAGTTACATGCACAAACACACACACACACACACACTTTTACACAAACACACACAGTTACAGACACAAACACACACAGTTACACACACACACACACACACACACACACACACACACTTGTACACACAAACACACACACACACACACACATGTACAAAACACGTACCATAATGATCCTTCAGTGGTCGAGGTCACAGCTCCTCCACCTCTCACTGACCTCACACACCATTGACCTCACATCAGTATTATTCCCAGTGTGGTATTCGGGTTGGGTTCCTTGTACACCAACACATGCACCATTGGGTTGGGTTGGGTTGGGTTGGGTTAAGTGCCTTGGCTTGGGATTATCACTGCTGGGGTAATATCGACGAATCACTTTATTTATTTATTATTATTATTATTATTATTATTATTATTATTATTATTATTTTTATTATTATTATTATTTTTATTATTATTATTATTATTATTATTATTAATCTATATTTTTTTTTTCTATTAATTCGTGTAGTTAAGATTAATTATCAAGTTTCGTTGTAAAAATTCACTTAAAATCACACTTTTTTTTTTTCCTTCGATTTGGACAAGTATTCTATCCGGGCATTTTGCGAGACGGATATATGGACTTTATTATTTTTATTATTATGTACTCTCGGTCGTATTGAAATCGGCCGGGTTCGATTTGACTATATAGGAATGTGGACCTCAGGAAAGCACTGAAACAAGCGTATAATATTTCGTTCACTTCACTCGCTCTTTTTTATCTTTTCTTGATCTGGGTGTATATTTTAACTTGTCATTTCTGGGTGTATATTTTAATTTTTTTTTCGATTTCTCTGGTACATAATTTTATCTTTTCATTTCTGGGTATGTTTTAACTTTTCAATTTCTGGGTGTATATTTTAACTTTTCATTTTTCGATGTATATTACTTTTTATCTTGTCATTTCTATGTCTATATTATTTTATCTTGTAATTTCAGGGTATATATATTAACTTTTCAATTTCTGGGTGTATATTTTTCTCTTGTCCATTTTTCTATGTATATTATTTTTCTATGTCATTCCATGTGCACTTCTTTATATGTCGCGTATGTCAAGGAATGCTTCGATAAAACATTCTCCTTTGGATAGAGATGATGTAAGAGGAATTTGAATTATATATTCTTTCACGAATGAAGAGTTACTGTAGCTTATATGTGATTTTTTTTTCTGGCTAACACCGAAGAGGGATTGATTTTAAATTAATTTGATAAATGTTAACAGGTTAAATAATCATATATATATATTTGTTTATTTAATTATATGTATACTATTATCATTATTATTATTATTATTATTATTATTATTATTATTATTATTATTATTACTATTATCTATATATATATACTTGTTTTCATTCATATGTTTTTATATATCTAAAAACAAACTCTTTCAATACAGGTGTTGTTTCGTGGCAATATTGAAGGACTCCCTAAGGCCTAACCTCTAATTTTCTGACTACATCACGTTGCCCCATAATTAAACAGCGGGTAACACGTCGTCGTTGTACTCCTGTTCTCTCTGACCAACACCAAACCATATTAAGAGTCTCGGTGTTGATGTCTTTATGGTCCTTTCGTTACAATCAGTTCAGCAACGGGGTAACGTCACATAGAAAATATCCCCAATAACATTAGATGATTTTTATTTTGTATGGCATCGCAAAAAATAAATAATCAATAACAAAATACTATTACTACTATTGCTACTACTGCTATTACTACTATTGCTACTACTGCTATTACTACTACTACTGCTACTACTACAATTACTACTGCTCCTACTACTACTACTACTACTACTACTACTACTACTACTACTACTACTACTACTAATGATAATAATAATAATAATAATAATAATAATGATGATAATAACAGGCTGTCAAAGTACTTGAACTAGAGTACTGGGAAATAAAATATCGTCTCTCTTTAGTCCCATTTTGTCATCATCTAAGACATAAGAATTATAATTACACATCAACAGGGATTGTTTTTAACCTTTGGATGTTGTTAGATATTTTCCCGTCAAGAAATGGCCGCTGGTTGTCATTGAGAATTATGCAAATGTCGTCGTTCGCTGTTTGAGGGTTGAGAAAAGTTAAAGACCCTGCATGTGATGTCGTCAGAAAATATGAGATAAATGAGTCCTTCAAATATTACCAAGAAAAAAAATGAACCTAGATGGAAGGAGCTTTTTTCGTGGCATGGTCAGGAGGAATCAGAAGCCTCCAATATTCATACACGATCACAGGGTCCTTAGGCAATGAAAATAGACCTTAAAAAAAAAAAAAAAAAAATGAGAAAGAAATATAATACGAGTGGGAAAGTTTGCGCCAATCTTGAGGTAATTTGTGCATTATAATAACAGCAATAACGAGACGATAAGAGTAATAATAAATGATAAACAATACACGTGAAGATGACTATATATTATAATACCTAATATCCACCGCTACCGTACCGTTCCACTCTTTACAGAAACAACTCCCATAATGACAGCCTTTGGGTACTACTGAGTTATACCTTTGTTTATGAGTACGTGTGGTTTTTTCGTCTCTTACGCAGATGAAAGTAGTCAAGTATGTTTGGATGTATATATTATCGAAGCTCGTAAAAAAAAAAAAAAGGTATTAAGTTTCATCAATTTGGATAGATAATATTTTTCGACAGTCGCCAAAAAAGGGTATTTATTGGGTTTCATTAATTATTTTTTCACTTTTAATTTCTGTTGTTTTACTCTAGAATTGACGTCACAGGCGCAGAGACGGATAAGAATACACGATCAGACTCGGTACTCAAG
>JAWQEG010005019.1:40000-72500 GCA_033782935.1 Petrolisthes cinctipes
ACCGCTGGAAAGACTACAATTATTATGTGACGTGGCATCAATGTGCACTGACCACTCGCCTACACATCACTGAACCTGCTAATCAGACCAGACCAGACCAGACCGCATTGTTACGAACCAAGCCTGACCTCTTGCTCTAGGGAATGCGTGCATGCCAAAAAAAGCTCATAATGACGTTTGGGCTGTAGCGATAAAATTAACCATATAGGATAGGTATCTTTAAAAATTATCTGATTGCCTTTCCCAGCTAATTTTACTCAAGAATTATCTACTCTAACCTGACCTAACCTAACGTAACATAACATAACATAACATTACATAAATGTATAAAATATCCTTAAAATTAATCTCCTTGCCTTTCCCAACTCATTTTACTCAAGAATGATCTACTCTAATCTAACCTAACCTAACCTAACCATATAAAATATCCTTAAATTAATCTCATTGTTTTTCCCAACTCATTTTACTCAAGAATAATCTAACCTAACCTAACTTAACCTAACCAGGGGTCGAGCCAGTATACAGATCGTAATAATGTAATCGGACCTTGGTGCATGGAGTTTCCTTTGGCTACAATATACTATCAGTTATCAAGTTGAACCATCCATCCATCCATCCATCCACACCGAGAACCTATACCTATATATATACACACGTCCAATAATTACCCCCACACACTGCAACACACCTACATCCATCGTTGTTGTTATCACTCGGACACTTTCTCACTTTGTAACCAGGAATCGAGTTGTGGATGGTATGTTTGTTGTTTGTTTGTATAAGTTGTTGCTGTGTGTTTGTTTGGTCTTGTAATGTTGATATGTTGGAAATCAGTTTTTTTTTTTTTTTTTTCGTAGACAAACTCACATTATAATCACACATAGTATCACGGATGTCCAATATATATATAATTCATAGGCTAAGACAAGTATGTGAATTTGTTCGATACCGTTTTTGTAAATATGAAAGCCGGGACAGTTAAGCTGGCAATTCTTTTTTGGTACATTGGAGTGCCATGATTTCTCCAAAGTATGCTAGGAAACAGGACTAGAAGAGCAAAAATAATAGTGTTCTGTTGCTTGGAATAGTTTGGATGATTCGGTTGCTCCTGATTTACCAACCCAAAACTTCCCCCTTAAAGCTCTGAAGGTAGGCTACTCTGGTATTGGTGAATGGAAGAGTTTACTCCACACTGTACTACAAAACATATCCCCTACATTGATACTGAGGTACTACAATAGTTTGTTTCCTGGGAGAGTATGGAGGAATCGGTAGTCCTCCAGTTCTCCCACAACGGCTTGCCATCATATAATTCAGATAACCACATATAAATTAATCTGAGGGCTGGCAGGATATTCTCTCTATCTGCCTCATCACTGCACCGGTTACTGACAACACGTGGCCTTCATGGTGATGTCCCCGTCCAATCTTACATAAGACCTAACTCACAAAAAGTACACAAGTATTTTGAACTCAACCCCCAAATATAATAACAAAGTTGTTTATAAGTATTTTGATTTCTTACTGAAGGAGAAAAGTTTCCCAGGTTAGTGTGAATGATACCAACACATTTTTCAACCTGGTACTACTCAATTTTCCCTCAAATATAATTCAAAACCAAGCTCAATCGTTTCTTGTATATCGTATACCTAGACACTTTGCTGTATATAGGTTTGCACCCATCCAACTGATTATTGGTTCCAGACAAGGAATCTGTGACAGTGGATTTTTTTTAAGTCGTAAAAACTGGTAATAAAACCGGCAATCATATACAGCGAGGGAGTCAAGAACGATGGATGAGTGCATGTGATGCGTTGAGGCAAGCAGGGCGAGATAACTGTTCACCCCATCCAGTTAGTTAGCTAATTAACGCTTCCAGTAACTATAATATCTAGTAACAGCAACTATAATGTAAAATAGCCTGGGTTGGTTCGGCTACAGTCGTGCTGCATGAAAAAATACTCTTGTGTCCAGTTGAATTATCGCAATATTATGGTTATGACGTCACTAAGCTTATGATCAACATTATATTTCCAGAAGGTGATGCTCTAATGTCTACCCGGCTGTGTGAAAACCTCAGTGATGGCAACAACAGATAACTACCAAGGTAACTCTGTAAGCTGTAATTCGGAGATAGAAGTGGGAGACAAGAACGAGGGAAAATAAAGGGTTGGGGGAAAATAATGGAGAAATGAAAGGTGGGAGGGAGAAGAAAGAGAGGAGAAAGATTGTGTATTTTATGAAAGACAATGAGTGGGAGAGAGAAATTGATGGATAGAGATAAGATGAAAGTAGAATAATAAATACGAGAATGAAGGAGAAATGTGCTATTATACACTTAAGAAAGATACGATTTGTAATTAGAAGCATGAGAGAGAGAGAGAGAGAGAGAGAGAGAGAGAGAGAGAGAGAGAGAGAGAGAGAGAGAGAGAGAATCCTGGGTAAGAATTAGTTTACACCAGCAAGACAGGGATAAATTGTCCCCACCTACTCACCTTAATGGACCCCTGATGTTGTCTGTGATTTGGAGGAGGTTGCTGAGTCCTCCACACTGTGTCGAGAAACACGTTACTTCAGTATATACCTTATGTACAGTTGAGGTAAAAAAAAATAATGGTATCATGTTGCTTGGGATATTTTGGAGGATGCAGTTGCTCCAGATTATCGAACACTGTACTATCCCCTCACGGAATCTTGTGTTGTTAATTAAATGGTCCTCGGACTCCTCGGGGGAAACATTAATTCTTTACACTTCATTTGACTGATTGGTGAAGGAAAAGAGAGACTGGGTGGAAAAACGTGGGTGGAAAAATAAAATTATATTGAACTTCAGCCAGGAGATCATTCACCCCCTTTAAGGCTAATGATTCCTTCAAACTATGCTGCTAAACAGATCCTGTCATTAATACTGACATCATTTGTTTCCTAACAGAGTTTGGAAGAATTAGTGGCCCTCCCGTTCACCAACAAGAAATTAACTTCTTAAGGGGGTAGTATACTTTTGGTACATTGGAGTGCTTTGAGTCCTCTAAAGTACGCCAGCAAACAGGACCAGCTCGGCCAGACAGCTTGAGGAACTTCAACAACAACAACAGGACCAGATGGACAAAAGTAATGGTGGTCTGTTGCCTGGAATGGTTTGGACGAATCAGTTGCTCCAGATTTACCAAAAGTGTACTATCTCCTTAATGTCTTTAAAGATATATTACTTCGATGTTGGGTTGAAAGTAGTGCCGCAGTAGTCATGCAGCAGGCTGACACAAATGGAAGTAAAAGGTTCACACTGGCGCCAAACATGCGTCTGTAAATATTCAGTCTGTAGCAGAGTGATAAATATTTAGAACAATCTGTTTAGTTATGTTGTTAACTCAAAAAACATAAAGAAACTTAACATCGATAGTGTTAGATCACGAATGGAAGAAACAACAACTGTGGATGATAATAATTATAAAGCTCAGATACTCCTAATTAAGTTGTCATAAGCAACTCACAGGCAGAAAAAAATGGGCAATGAAGAATTAGAGTATACTATATGGTTAACAGGAACACGAGTCATATAATATATACAGTCCTTACAGTCCCGAGAGTGAGGTATTAAAAAAAAAAAAAATACGGCCTTCCTTATACGATAACATTAGTGACAGAGAAGGTAAATGATCTGTAGTAGTATACCACAAGAATTTTTATTCCATTTTCTGTAATGATTCAGTCAATTCACATACCAAAATATAACGAATAGAGCGGCTATTGCAATTTTTAGGCTTGGAGAGAGTATATTTTAAATTAACATATCCCAAATAGTTTGTAAATATATTTAAATTGTGAAAATACAGTAGCGGGGAAATATAAAGGGTTTTCATTTGACTTTCCCGCGTAATAAAACCCAAACAAACCTGAATGATGGCTGATACTGAGGCACCAATGGACACTGGTCCTCCCAAAACTTACACCCAGGCTACAACGTCTGGATCAAAATCTGCACACTTACCATGGTAAAATATAATCGTTGATGTTTTTACTACTTAAATATTATAATATATCAAGAATGGTGTTCTGTCAGGCCTTGGAAACTAAATAGGTGCATTGTTTACATTACTCGCCAATCATTGTATTTTTGTTAGTATCATTTATGTTTTGTGTTATTATCCTAAGCCAGCGATATTGGATAGGTTATGATATCGCCCCGTTTATCTGTCATTCTGTCTGTATGTAAAATGTTACAAAAAGACATGAACCTGTGTTTTAATTATGGGTAAATTTACAGAAGTACTGAGTTCACTATATTGTATATTATGATATCATTACCCACTATTTTGGACCGTTCCTAAGACACTTTTCATCTATGGTGTTTCTCTCGGAGATGCCCCGTTTTACAAACATAATTTGGAAATTAGTTTGACCTAACCTAACCTAACCTAGACCACAGCAGACTACCGGGACCTAACCTGGGCAAACTACCGGGATATAACCGGAGTAAACTATCATTAAGTGACCGGGGCAAATTCCTGGGACCTAGCCGGATGTGGTAGCACTGTGCGGCCCTAGCCAAGAACGCAGTACTTTGTAATATACCAAATTATGTAATGGTGTTTTATTTGGTAAATTTACAGAAGAACTGGGTTCACTATATTGTGTATTTTAGTATCATTACCCACTATTTTGGACCATTCTAAAACACTTTTATTCTATGGTGTTTCTTTCGGAGATGCCCCGTTTTCGAAATATGCCCCGTTTTACAAACATAATTTGGAAATTAGTCTGACCTGACCTGACCTAACCTAACCTAACCTAACCTAACCTAACCTAACCTAGACAACATCAGACTACCGGGACCTAACCTGGGCAAACTACCGGGATATAACCGGTGTAAACTATCATAAAGTGACTGGGGCAAATTCCCAGGACCTAGCCAGATGTGGTAACACTGCGCTATCCTAGTCAAAAACCCAGTTATTCTGTAATAATACCTTTTATTTTGTCAGTCATAGGACCATATTGAAGAACATTCATCGTATATACGATGATGGCCCCATAGAAAAACAATAGAGCTGTCATACCAGTACCACTCCATCGTCAACACCAAAGTGGATGTTAATGTGCCGTAAGCATAGTTAGGGAAATTACTTGGAAGTTTCATCATAAATTACGGTAACCTTTCAGTCTTTGAAAACCACAGAATACTATTTGGGTTAGTTTTTATTATTTTGCCACTACACCCCCAAGTTAACCAGTATGTTTTCTTCTGGGAGCATCAGTGGTTATAATGCTTGTCTTATAAACAAGACAAATTTCCAATGCTCCAATATAAGTTACCTAATTACATATCTAGCAGAATAAAGTACCCATCTGTAGACAGTTGCTTGTTGTAGACTGGACAACGAAACGGTAAATTTTCTGAAATACACATGTGCGTGTGTTTCTGACAAAATGTGTTTTGTCTTGCTGTATTTCGTGTGATTCAAACAATTTTAGCAACCATTTATTGCGGAAATATCTTTAGTTTTGGCCATACTCCATCACCTAAAAGAATTTTTGAGCCGAGCCTGGTATTTTGTTTTTTTTGGGGGGTGGGGGGTGAAGTATAGTGGGTGATGTTAACAGCAATAAATTAATGAACTAAAAACAAAAATTTGAAAATTTAGGCCATTATTTTGAAATAAAATATGAAATTATAGAAATGCGAAAATTTAAGAACCCGAGCCAGTTTTTGGAATGATCCCAACCATTCCTGAACATAGCCTAACCTAAACTGGACCAAGGTAGACTACCGGAAATTAGCAGCTACTGCATGCAGATTGAGTCTCATGCTGTCAAAAGGAGATTGCCAATAATATTTGATAAATTACTATGAAACATAAAAAAGGGGGGAATATTGGTCAAATAAGTGAAATTGTAGCTTCCAGATTATTATTAAACAGTCCAATTTTCAGCTCTGGATCAGAGAGGTTTCCATGTTGTGAACAAAGTTGTCCGATGTTAACCAGAATTATATAGTAAGCATATCACCTGCCTAGAAAAATTCACCATTTCTGTGAAAAGATAAATTGAGTGAGCAGTGAACTTTGTAACTGATAATTGCAATGAACCTTGAGCATGATACTATTTCTAATGCCATTTGCATCCCTGACAGGATAGAAAAATACCGACCAACAACCTTCCCCGAGATTGTGGGTAACGAGGAGACAGTGGCCAGGCTGGAAGTGTTTGCTAAGCAGGGCAATGTTCCCAACATCATCATTGCTGTATGTATTGTAATACCTTGTATTGTAGGTGGATACAAATTCAATTACAGTATATGAAGAGCCGTTATTGATGATGTTGAAGCAGTAGCAAAGAATTTTGAATATTGGCTCATATTCAGAAGGTGTTTTCATTTGTATTCTGTTGTACTCCTTTAAACAAACTCTACAGACTGTTATTAAAGATTTAACAACTACCAGAGCAGATGTTCGCCTGATATTTTGTTTGTGTCTAAAAACGAAGAATAACGATACTTTTTACTAAATTTTGTTAGAGGTAAAATGCAAATTGAAGTTATCATAAAACGTATATGAAGAAGCCTTGCTAGAGTGTGAATTTTTTTCAGTAAGTTGGATTTCTGCAAATTTGTTGCCAGTCACTCAGTTCATCCCTCCTCTACTTGTTCTTTTTTATACATTTATTCTCTCTTTCTCCTTTGGTGGCATATGCCTTTAATTGTAGTGTTGCTGGGTTTTTTTATTTTTACCAGTCAATTAATATGTGAAATTAATAATTGATTCATTGATACAGGGTCCACCTGGAGTTGGTAAAACAACCACCATCCTGTGTTTGGCTCGTTCTCTACTTGGTTCCAGTTACAAGGAGGCTGTCATGGAGCTCAATGCTTCAAATGAGCGAGGCATTGATGTCGTTCGCAACAAAGTAAAGATGTTTGCACAGCAGAAAGTTACGCTGCCTCGGGGCCGACACAAGATTATTGTGCTGGATGAGGCAGACAGGTAATTAATCATTCTGTAATGCTTACCCCCTACAGGGAACTCTTCATTTTTCAAACATTCCTACTGTATCCTTTCAGTAATCCCTTGACCATTTTCCACCCACTCCTTTTATTTTCTCACTTTTCCCATGTGATCAGAATCCTGGTTGAAAAAAAGTACCCATTGTGGTATATTTTATTTAAGTATTAGTCACAGTTCATGATGGTAGTAACTTGTATACACAACTCTTATATCAAAATGGATACAGTATTTCCACCATCCAGTCTACCTAAGGTGGGAAAATAAGAGAAAATAGAATAAAGGAGCACGACAACAATATCTCAAATCACATCAGGGTAGTTAACCCTCAAAATATATATAAATCCTCACTTATGCTAAATTTCACAATTTTCACCAAATATTGTTACATATATTATGGAAAGAAATAAAGTATATATTTCTGTCATAAAGTGAAGTAGAATGACAGAAGACAAAAATATAATTATAAAATAAGATAGGAAAGATGTGTTCTTCATAGTAGGCAGTCTTCTGAATGATAATGTACTTGCTCTCAGAATGCAGTGGATAGTGTATTCACACCCCTTTGTGGTTGGTAGGAGGGAGGAGAAAGAAGGTAATCCACCATTGGGGATGTATGATACCAATACCAAATTTTTTGCCGATGCCGATATTAATTTTTAGGCCAGTGCCGTTACGCCTATACTTTCAATGAGCCAATACCGATACTTCAAGAAAATTGCAGATTTAAACCAATTTCCTGTCATTATAGGCGTACTTACAGTATATATCTAGAGCCTTCTATTCTCTAGTTTGTGCAGTGAACTTTGTGTACATATACCTAATGTTACAGGCTGTAATTGGATGACCAGATTTCAAAGCGTATAATATTTCATGAATACAGCAATGGAACTTGCTCCTACTTTGCCAGCTGCACTGATCAGACCACCTTTATTTGGTAGCAGTAGACTATTGCTCTATGTAGTCCAGAGTCAAAACTTCATGAATGTTTCAGTTTTAAGGATGGTAGTATTGTTATGCTATATTTTATACCAATATGTTGTGGTGTATCATTACTGTGTTAAAAAAATGAAAGATCCTAACAATTGCAGTACAATATTTCAGTATGACAGATGGAGCTCAGCAGGCCCTGAGACGGACAATGGAACTGTACTCCAATACAACCCGGTTTGCCCTTGCCTGTAACAATTCCGAGAAAATCATTGAGCCCATTCAATCCCGCTGTGCCATGCTGCGTTACTCTAAGCTCTCTGATGCTCAGGTGGGTTCATTGATATATACTGTATAGTATTTAGATGTACACACACACAGCAAAAAAAGTATGGGAACTCCCCTATGGATAGTTATAGTAAATTTCAATGTCAGGGTAGTCCAATACTTTTTTTGCTGACTGTACAATCAGCATGGCTTTTTGCACTATTCAGAGTAATTTTTCCTATTATAGCCCATGCCATGTTCAGTGTAGAATTAAACACTGACATAAGGACAGAGTGATTACATTTGTGTTGAACAATTCATTCATAAGATATAGTGATTGTTGGGATTGTCATGATGAGTATGCCATATTGTAGTGAGACTCCTACCCGATTAGACAAAAGTGGTCGAGATATTTTGTATGCTGTTTCTGTCTCGGAAAATGTGGTTTATTACTTTGTTGCCTAATATAATAAGGCAATGACGATGTGTATTTTGGCATATACTCCAACCTTAATGCCCACTTGATACACACAATACCACCCATTGGCACCAGCCTATCTCAGTCCAGATCCTCAAGACATAGTGTCGATAAATCTTTCATACTAGAGGGCCAGTAAGTAATGTGACAAAGCACTACAGGTGTAGTATATTATCACTGCATACTAGAACTTACATTTCTGTTATATAATATTGTGGATAAATATCAATTCATTGTTCATTCTTTTACAGGTGTTGACTAAACTGCTGGAGGTATGCAAAAAGGAGGACCTTAGCTACACTGACTCTGGGCTGGAGGCAGTTCTCTTCACTGCCCAAGGGGATATGAGGCAGGCACTCAATAATCTACAGTCCACTGCGCAGGGCTTTGGCCATGTGTCGTCAGAAAATGTCTTCAAGGTAAGTTTATACATTGTATGCACTTCAGAAATTTAACCTTATTTTTATTGGGGTTATACGGTACAATTTTTATTAATCTGACATTAGTCAAAATATACTCTCAAAGGCATACACTGTAATTTCTGGTAGTTTTCTCGGTTTCAAGTAACGTTTGTGGTGCAGCAGGGGATGAAAGACCCCCTTGGCACCCTCCCAACTACATATTTGTGTATATTTTAGTAACTACAACTGGTTTTTTTATTTATATGATGGTAAGAGATAAAGAATAAATCTAGCTGTTATTAAAGCAATGTTACTTAATGCTGTAAATCACTCAATTTTGTTAATTGTCTGAAGTGATTGAGCTTGACCTTAAGACAATGTGAAAAATTACGGACATGTTTTTATGATGATACTACTGTACCAGTATTCTGTATTTAGAAGGGGTACAATTTGTAATGAATTTGCTGTTTTATACTATTTAGAGATGCATAGGGATGATTCATAAAACATTATTTTTATAGTCTGTTTTAATACATCGATATATGTTGCAGGTGTGTGATGAACCCCATCCAATTCTGATTAAGGATATGATACAACATTGTATCACACCTAACTTTGATGAAGCTTACAAGGTATGTTTCAGTGCTTGTGCAGTACTGGTCTATATATTTTTATGTTGTAGGGAGAGTAGGAATGTTTGAGAAACTAGGATGAAATACTGTTGTACATTAAATATCGTAAAGATTAACTGTGGTTATTCATAAGTCATCACAATTTTGCAGAATCATTATGAGGCTTTCAGATGCAAGGCAAATATTTTCATTGATATTAAATGTGGATATTTGCCATCAAACAAATGCAGTATTTCAGTTTTTTACATTAATAGTATAGTCATATATAAAAAAACTGTTTTTAAACAATTTAAAACTTTTTTTTTTTTTTTTTATCTGAGACCAATACTTATTTATTGTCTCCAGATTCTCGCACACCTCTGGAAGTTGGGATATGCAGCTGAGGACATCATTAGCATCATTTTCAGGGTCACCAAAAACATGAACATGGCTGAATTTCTCAAGCTGGAGTTCATCAAGGTTAGTGTTGCAAACTCTTTTAGATATGGGCCCATTTTCTAGTCAGACTCAGAGGGAAGATGTCTTGCACATTGGATGTGTAATCTAAAAGACAGGATATCATACATCATCAAAAGGGGCTGAAATTTTTTATTCTTTTACCATATTCTGTAACATTGGATAGAAGATATTTGGTAGTGATGGGGAAACTACAAAAGAATGTGACTACTAGAAAACAAGGTTATAAAGTGTTGATCATGGTGCATGAGAGATAGTCATTCAATCCATCTTTTGTTTACAAGAGCTCTGCTCATTACATCAAGAAATATTGAAGCTGCCATCCACAATACATTGCATCTGGTGTGTGTGGAAGTGCCATGATGGTGACCTCTGCACCTGATAGGGTCATTGTAAGGATAGGGCCACCATTAGCTCTGTTGAAAGAAGAATGTTACACTACTGTAGATTAGAAAATCATTAATATTCATAACCAGTCTAACCATTCTCTCTTTCTCCCCTCCACATATATATGGTACCTGTGGTAAACTAGGGGGCTACTGATTCTTCCATAGTATGCCTGGAAACACAGCACCTCATTGTTACTAATGGGGGATCTGTTTCGTAGCCCCAATTTGCTATCCACACCAACATGAAGATGCCTATGACCTGAAGAAGCAGTAGCAATATGTTAATAAGGCTCCTCCTTCTATGGAGTTGTTCCTTAATTATTACAGCATTCTGTATTTGTTGATTACATGCTTCTTCAGATATATTTACTTGCAGTTTCCCAGGCCTTTGTGATTTTATCATTAAGGACTCGGAAACTGCGAGTTTTTTCTGTTGGTTAGGTAATTGTAAAACCAGTATTAAAAAAGAAAATGGATTTACACTTGCATAATTTTAAAATCTATTGGTGGAAAAATATAGATAAACCCAGGGTATGCTTGTCTGTGCTTACAGGAGACTGGATACACTCACATGCGCATGGTGAGAGGTACATCTTCACTACTGCAGCTCTCTGGTCTCCTAGCCAGACTCTGTTCCAAGAGCATTGCTTCACCCTCATCATGACCAGCATACTTTACTTAGATCCTGTTATGTTAAGATTAGGTTATTTTTATAAAACTTACTAAAAGCAAATATTACCATACTTTATTTTCAGTATTTTGAATTGATGAATTATGGATATATAATAAAAATGAAAATTATTGCTCTGTATTAGTTATTATATTCCAAAAAATAGTGTTCTTTTATCTGGCAAGTCAATCAATTTCTTGAATGTGTATATGAACTTTTCTATAACATAAGAAACATGTATATTCTAAAACAAATGTACTGTACAACACAATGATTGAGACAGATTACTTTTATGTCAACCCACCTGACATTGGGTACCAAAGTTTGGCAGCACAGCAGATAAGCAAGTCTTGGGTAGTCTTCCAACATCTCGACACAAGTTACCTTGATGACTCATCTGGCTGTGAGGCGACAGACTAGAGTGACCCAAGCCACCATCGCACCTGAGAAAGGAAAGCTGTGTTACTTGATGTATCAGTTTGAGTATGGTCATTACAGTCATGAACCATAAGTCCAAGTCTACTTCAAATACAGTAGCCTCATTGAGTATTTAATGAGCTATAGCAAGTATGCAACAGGCTAAGTGTTGTAAATGATTGAATTGAGAGAGAGATTCATGGTGAGAAATAGATAATGTCACCTATTTCATCACAATCAATAAATACTCCATTTCCCTTTATCCAAGGGGTGAGGGGCTCAAGAGCCAGGGGTGGAAACAATGAGATCAGGAGACTATTTTAATCTATTTAAGCTATTTTAATCAACCTTGGTGACAAGGATCCATTCCATGGGCTGTTATGTCGAAAAAAGGATTGCCAGCCCTAACATACTTTGTGTGATTCTCTCTTAGTTACCCTGATAAATATGATTTCTCAAACTGCAGCAAAGGGAAATAGATGAATATTTGCCAGAGCTAATGTGATAACAATGTATAAATATCCCCTAAAAAGTGGATTGAACTTACCAACATTTGGTTTCCTTGTATTATGGCAATAACTTCTTTGGTGATGATGGTTGTACACTTGATGTCATGTAATACCGAATGCAGTAGCAGGGAGAATGCAT
This sequence comes from Petrolisthes cinctipes, assembly GCA_033782935.1. NCBI lineage: Eukaryota > Metazoa > Arthropoda > Malacostraca > Decapoda > Porcellanidae > Petrolisthes > Petrolisthes cinctipes. Next base: position 52,287 of record JAWQEG010005019.1, read on the forward strand.
GGAGACACTGACAAAATTTAAGAACTCATTAGCTTGACCAAGTAAACTTTTGATATAAACTCTTTACAGTATATAACAACTGATCAAGTATTTAACAGAATCCATCTATTTTGTAACCAGTTCAACACACTTGAGTTGGTGATGGGTGCACAGTGACCTGTCACATAGAATGGGTGCAGTAACCTATCTTGGTCACCGTACCCAAAGTAACACTCCCTATGTAAAATCCATTGCCAAAACTGCATCTAGGAAGATGGGACTTTTATACAGAGCTTGTAATTATTTGACTGACGAGCAGTTAGCAGTAATATATAAGAGTCATGTGCATTCCCAGATGGAATATTGTTCACCTCTGTGGGCTGGTTGTGGATCGGTGGTGTTAAGACAATTAGATAAAATTCAAAACAGAGCTATCAGACTGATCAATAATCCTATGATCACTAATGAATTCCCTCCCTTATCAGTACGTAGAAATGTTGCTTCCCTTGCACTATTTTATAGATACTTTTATAAGAAATGTTCGGATGAACTTGCCCTGATTATACCACCCCTTTGCATCTTCCCACGGAGGACTAGGGCAGCTGAGAATGCGCATGAGTTCACACTGACTCCTCCACGTTGCAGGACAACTGCTTACAAAAATTCATTTACTCCCCGTACTACTTCCCTGTGGAATTCTCTACCGAGGGAATGTTTTCCAGCAAGTTATAACCCCCAGCAATTTAAATCCAGTTGTTTTAAATATTCTATGAGTGGAGGATGCCAATAGGCAAATGGAACTATTTATTTATTTGTTTTTTCCTTTCCTCCACTCACTATATGTAAAAAAAAAAAAAAAAAAAAAAACATAAACTCCTGGTCTGAGACATACTATCAAATACCAATTTCCATTTTTCAAGGAGTAAAAATAGGAGCATAAAACAGACAGCACTGACATAAGACCCAGTAAAATGGGTCACACCCAAATCCACTCGCCCCTTTCAAGCCCATGAAATTCTAAGTTCAAACCTACATAAATTATAAGAATAAGTGTACAAAATTTCATAACCTTCACTTCTGATAGCAGACTACAAGTATAGCTCCGATGCCTCAGTCCTTTCGAGAACTCCTTACCCAAGGGAGTAGCCACAGGAAACCCCAGTTTTTGCTCCAGCATTCCCTCCTCACCGAGTCAAGTCCTCCCCTTCCATTCACGTTGCTCTCACCCAACTGACTAGATGTCTGCCTCTTCAATTTCATACATCTTTGTAAACTCTCCATTTTGCATTCTCATCACATATCCAAACCACCTTAGTGTTTTACACTTCACCCTCTCCACTACCTCATACTCTAAACTAATGTATTTGCCTTCTCACCCAACCCATGTCTATCATACACATTCTCACTGTTTTCCCTATCCCAACTTGTTAACATGGCCCCTCTCAGGTAACTTATTTCCACCACACCTATTCTGGCATTTCACTTTTTTTCATGTCCATGTCTCTGATGCATACACCAATGTTGGAAGAACTACAATTTCTCGGTCAGCATTTCACTTCCATACCGACACTCCTACTCTTTATGATTCTCCCCAAGATCCTACGACCTTCCTATTGTGACTGCCCTCTCTGAAATTCCCTTTCATTCTCCCATGCTTACAAAGCATTGTTCCTGGATATTTGAACTTCATTACTTCTTTTATCTCCAAATACTGTATTATTATTATTATTATTAAAATAGCCAGAGATACAAAGCCGGGAGAGAATGCAAGCATTCTATCAATCCGAGAACCCCAGCCACATGAATCCAACCTGAAGAAAAGAAGACAGCTTAGAGAATGAACAGTTAGCTCAATAAAAACATATTAGCCCTACTCTTGAAGCCAGCCAGCCCTACACCATCAAAGACAGATTAACCAAGGCCATTCCACAGAGGCACCAACCTAGGGACAAACGATCGACTGTACTGACAGGTTCTACAGCACGGCAATACGTAAACAAACCTATGGGAGGCCAATGCACCCCGAGTGACACGAGCTGGAACATACAGAGATGGCAGAGATGAGTTAAGAGGATGCAGCACATTACTTCTGATCTTGAAGAGCATTCACATGATGCAACAGAACGACAGCGACTCAGATTACAATCAAGTGAACAGCCGGTTAGAAAATTAGCATTAGAAACAATCCTATCTAGCAACTTGAGATGGCAATCAGTTGCTGAACACCATACTGGAGAACAGTATTCCATCAGAGGCAACACAAAGGAGTTAAAACACCGCAGTAACAATGAGTGATCTCCGAACACACACCAAGCTCTCTACGCATAATACCCAACTTTTGGGAGACAGACCTCGAGATTGACCGCACATGTTTCTCAAAAGTCAGCTTGGCATCAAATGTAACTCCCAGAATAACTAAATTCTCAGACCCCTCCAATACAGTCCCATCAAGAATCAAGGATGGTGATAAAGGGTACACCATGTGAGACCTAGAGACGACCATTGCCCTAGTCTTGCCAACATTCAACCTCATACCCCACAACCTGCACCAATCACTAATCTTATCAAAGTCACGTTCCAATGACTGAGCAACAGAAATCCTGGCACCAGGGGTCGGCACAACAGCAATGAGGGTGGAATCATCTGCATAATCATACAGGTCATTCTCCAAGATGTTAAAGAGCTCAGAGGTATACAGTAGGAACAACGGCCCTAAGACACTACCTTGGGGCACCCCAGACACTAATTCAACTCTTCCACTCCGCACACCATCCACAACAACATACTGGGATCGAGCAGTGAGGAATGGCAACAAGACAGACAGTACTGAACCGCCAACACCAACAGAGCGAAGTCTGTAGAGGATACCCAGATGGTTTACCCTATCAAACCAGCAGAAAAGTCAAGTTGCACCAGTCTAGCCTCACAACCCAATTCCAAAGCATTCTGCAGTATATGATACATACACAGAAGTGCATCACATGTGCCAAGCCCCCTTCGATATGCAAACTGCGAGTGTGGTAATATACCATTACGTTCAATGAAGTTACTTAACGCACAGCCACCAGCCTCTCAAACACCTTAGACAACACAAGAGTGATGGAAATTGGCCTGTAATTGCTAACTGAAGAAGAAGGAGGGCCCTTGGGAATTGGGGTAACATTAGCAGACCTCCAACATTCAGGAAAGCTACCAAGACGAAGTAGTCTCCAAACTACTTTTTTCCGAGTGTCAGCAATGAAGAAAAAACATAATTACCTCTCCATGCTTCTCAGTGAAAATGAATGTAGTTTTCAAATGTTGACCTTGAGGTGGTGTTTAGACCATAACTCCATACAAGAGCCCGCCATCATACTTCATCTCTCTGGTTCCTCTCCACCATAACCTGAAGCAGTACAAATTCAATTAAAAAATAATACATATACCCGGTAACTAATTCAGACCTTTCAGTTTAGGTATAGTCCTGTATTGGTTATGTAAATACAGTGGCTAACAAGTGTCAGAAAACAAAATATATATAGCACTTTTGGCTTCATTATTGGTTTGATGAGCTATGTTATATCAACCCAGCTTGTGCCAGCCTCACCTATCCCAACCTAACCTGGGTCGAGGCATCCTCCAGTCCTGGCCAAGGCAACCTTTCGTCCTAATTGGGGCACCCTAAAAATAGAGAGAATGTGATCTGAAAAGTCTATTTCAAAACACTGATGGTCTTCAGAAATAAAAATGATTACCAGCAGTACAGTAAAACTGTAAGAGGTAAGTACATTAGTGTTATAACGTATTTGCGTGGAAAATGGGATATAAGAAAGTTTAATAATTGGTGAAATATAAAGAATGGTAATATACTACTGTAGTAAGATTACAGAAATTTCATGATGGCAACTTGTAAAAATATAAAGAAATCTTTATGCAAGAAATTTCTAGGAATAATAAACAGATATTGAAACTCTGAAAATATAATTATGCAGTACATATAATTAACCCTCATGTACAAAGAAAAGACAAGTAAGAAAATTGATATCTGAGAAACAAAGTAATGGGAAAGTACTGGTAAGTACAGAAAATAAATCTACACTTAGAATATAGGACTACCCTACTACAAAGTACAGTACAGTAAATATAAAAGTAGAGAGTTGGATAGACAACAGCCAAGTTAATGACAAGAGCCAGGACCAACACCTTGAGCTTAAATTGGAGAAATTGGTTCCTAAACAAAGATGAAAAAAAATAACAGCAAATACAAGGTGCTCCAATGTAACAAAAGTGAAGGGGGTAATTCACTTTTGTTACATTGGAGCGCCTTCATTCCTCCAAATTATGCCAGGGAAAAAAAAGCAGATAAGCAAAAATAATGGTGTTCTGTTGCTTGGAATAGTTAGGAGGAATCATTCGCTTCAGATATACCAACAGTGTACTGTACTTCCCCCTTAAAGTTCCTCAGGCCATCAACTATACGAAGAACCTCTACTGAACTACAATTATACAAAGAATGAAAAAAAAAAAAAAAAGTATTTATTGAAAGAATTACCATTTTGTAGCAGTGTTGCCAGATCCGGCTAGGTCCCAGTATTTTGCCCCAGTCATTTCCTGTACTTCACCACGGTTATTTCCCAGTAGTTTGCCCAGGTTAGGTCCCGGTAGTCTGCTGTGGTCTAGGTAAGGTCAGGCTAATTTCAATATGCCCTATCTTTGCGGAGGAAATGCCATAGAAGAAAATAGGGTAGTCTTAGAATGGTGTAAATAAGTGGGTAGTGAAGGTAGAAAAACCGTACGCAATAACGTTAATTCTTTCAATATTTACAATAAAAACTTGGTGCTCTATATGAAATAAAACAAAAAAAATTTGGTGTCCTGAGTAAACCATAGAAAGAAAATTTGGTAAATATTGTAAGAATTACCGTTATTGCGTACGGTTTTTCTACCTTCATTACCCACGAACACACTACATTGTCCCCTACTTAAATATACATAAATTGTAAATATTTGCCGCGTGGATCTTATATACAGATTTAACGTTATTTCCACATGTTAATTAATCCTATGCATCATAATCTCATCATTGAATAATAATACAGCTGTTAGTTAGGTTATGAATTGATAATTATATGCAACGATTGTCTTCTTTCATTTATAATTATCTATCTAACGTTACAGTACTAATTATCAATACACTAACTTACAGGTTGCCGTGACACTGTAGATTATCATGGTGGGATCAATAATCATCACTAAGGAGGATGTCGGTAAATAATCATCAAAGTCACCGGAACCCAAACAAACAAAGTGATGAGCTTCAAGGGCCGAATGAAAGGTGGGATACGGACGCAAATTAGATTTCTGTTATTATTTTACTTATTCTGTATACATCATATTTACTTTTAAAAATATACCAATATTAGGTATTATTACAGAATAACTGGGTTTTTGGCTAGGATCGCGCAGTGTTACCACATCCTGCTAGGTCCTGGGAATTTGCCCCAGTCACTTTATGATAGTTTACACCGGTTATATCCCGGTAGTTTGCCCAGGTTAGGTCCCGGTAGTTTGCCCAGGTTAGGTCCCGGTAGTCTGATGTTGTCTAGGTTAGGTTAGGTCAGGTCAGGTGAGGTCAGACTAATTTCCAAATTATGTTTGTAAAACGGGGCATATCTCGAAAACGGGGCATCTCCGAAAGAAACACCATAGAATAAAAGTGTTTTAGAATGGTCCAAAATAGTGGGTAATGATACTAAAATACACAATATAGTGAACCCAGTTCTTCTGTAAATTTACCCAATATTATGATACAAATTAAAATGAATGGCAAAAAAAGTGACCTTGGAATTCGTCAAAGTTGTTTTATAAAAATATTATACTTGGATTACCTCCGACCTTCCAGAAAAATGTTCTTGACCTCAGAATTTTTCTACACAGAGCTGTTACGGAATCTGCCATCTCCAATTTGCCGACAGATGTGTGCTTACGCTAATTTAAGGTAATTAATTACCTCAAAGGGCCATTTCGAAGTAAGTGTTTCAGACATGCACATATAACCATAAAACCCAAATCTATATGCATTGGTTTGTGTTTACTTTTCATCTGATTTTCTGAGAAGAATACCGTAAATTACACACTGGTACAATATGCCATACATACTACATACTGCATTTAAAATAATATTCAACTTAAACTATCTGTCTCAATACTTGGCTGACAAAAAGTGGGACCGGAACAAAGTGAAAAAAATACTTACAAGACACCCCCCTCCTCTCTCTCTCTGAAAAGCTTCTAAGTTATGTCCCCCCCACCTCCCTCCTCCACGTGGGATGTATAGACAAGCTTACAGGAAATCAGAAGGCGTTGACACAGGTGTGGTGGGGTAACAGGTGAGTGTAGTGGTGGTGGTGGTGACTCAGTGAAATGTTTACACACGCCAACACTATTTAATATCTTTTTAATTTAGGCAACCATATTTCCTTCCCAGTCACAAGTTCTTCGTTGGAGTTTTAATTAATACACAGTAGATCCTCTGTGTGCAATTGTACATTTTAGTTCACAAAATAAGTTTCGAAAATTGTTTAGATTCAACATTACATAAATGTCAATAAATACTAAGAAGTAACTTAAAGTGTGTGTGTGTGTGTGTGCCACCAACAGCATCTGTTTAAATAATGGCACCATCGCATCCAGATTAAGTAAATATGAAGTAGAAAAACGTGGTCAGAAATTCTTACTTTTTTTCTAAGTCAGCCAATGACATGATTATAGGCGAATACACACCAAATATCATCTGGCATTAAAGACTTTTCATTAAAATTAATAAAAGTGAATTTATTTCATAATTTAACCTATCGAATACCTTATTATGCAGATTATTCATAGGGTTTAATTGGTAATTTCATTTAATCTGGAATTTTAAGATGGAAATTAGTCCAACATTACTGCAGTACTCATTCCCTTTGGTAATTATCTTCCCATGCAGGCATCAAGTCGGCAACATAAATTCAATTCAATCTTACGAGCATAATGTGAGTTTAGTAATATAGGTCTGATGGTATTTCATTAAGACTTTTGATTGATTTGTGTATTATACTGGTATAGCTAACGATCTATGATGCTTGAATAACAAATGAATCAAAACAATACAAATGTTTTAATTAGTTTTTTTTACTCATATGGAGTATATAATTATATTGTTATTTACCGAGCTGGTGTTATAGACGTAGAGTAACAAAACACTATATAATTATGACTAATCTGCATTCGTGTTACCAAACATGATTCTTTGAAATTCTCTATTCAGTGGCTTCATTTATATGCGCGATTTATCTCTATTCTAATTCAACTGACTATTGAAAGTCTTTGACTAATTTAATTCAGTAGTGGAACACATTCTGTCCCAGTAAAATCCTCCAGGAAGGGGAAGTCATTTCCAGCACAGGCAACCATCTACATGGCTGCAATAGGGCTGAGTTTGTCCTTCGTTCACAGCACGTAATTGATTAATATCATACTATACCCTGCACTTGAAATGAAGGAAACATTAGGAAAACTAACACATGACGTTTCCCACAGAAGTCCACAATACGGGTGTAACAGTGTATATATATATATATTGTACACGTGTATAATTATACATACATATGTATTATTTTCTATATGTATGCGTTTTTTCTGTGGGCTACCAAGTGCCAGAAAATTGCTATATGTAGGGTGAATTAAATCCGATCAAGAGTTGACAGCTACCACAAGCACAGGTGTGTGTGGCTAACATGATGTATGGTTTGAATGACGCCACCGCTATGTAACTTACTCATACCTACACTAGTAATCCTGTTTGGGAATTGGTACCACTGCATAACCACCTAAAAGGGGGAAAAAAAGTCGTTTATAACCCGAGTACCGAGCCAGAGTGCATTGAGAACCTATCAGTCTGAACGGTGAAGGGTTTTCTGAAATTGCAACCTGTCAATTTTTTTTTTCATCCAACTGTATTATCTTCATTAAGAACATTTTTACGTTTTTATTTTCCGTTGGATCATATTATAGAGTAATAATCACATATTAAGCTACACTTTATCATGGATTTCCTACATAAATAAAACTTCAGAAATAATAGAAGGGTAAAGAAACTGGTGTTAGTTTTATGGGAATCAGCAGAATGGAATCTATGGCCGTGTGTGAGTGTGTGTGTGTACAGCTGTTACCCTATGCCGCTATCTTCCGCGAGTCATTAAATATAAGCCAACATGGAAACCAGTCTATATAAACGCCGGCTGCATCACCCATGACACCAGACGTTGAGTGAGGCGAGGCAGTGTGAGCTACTGAACTGCAGCAGGTGTCCCGGGTCAAGGTTGTGTTTGTCTGTCAGTGCCACCACCAAGTCTTCCCCTCACACACACCACGCAGTCACTCACGGTCTCCACAGGTCACTCACGGTCTCCACAGGTTACTCAAGGTCTATACTGGTCACTCACGGATTGGATTAGCCACACACGAACGAGCTCCACGAAGGGAAGACATTGATAGTGTACTGCAGCATCACGACCGTAGTAATGGGTTCTGTAAAGATGGTGGCGTTGGTGATGGTGGTGGTCCTCGCCTCAACCACATTCTTGGCTCAGGTTGGTCACGCACAATAGTTAATATTTCAAACCCGACTCTGATTAAGGACATAAGGGTCGTGTCTGTATAGAGGTCCATGTAGTCAGTACCATCACACAACTTGAAAACTGTCACTCAGTTTTAAAGAAAGTAAAGGGAGGGGGGGGGGGTTCTATTTTCCTTCCCAGTCCACTGAGGGAATTCGTGTCTTTAAATTAAGGTTTCGGTGTTACACAACCCCAGACTGTACTTAATTAACACTCGGCCATCTTCTCTCTATGTCCGCTACGAAGAACGTTTGTTTGTACAATTTATGATAGAACTGATGCATGCATGTTGTGATGTGTTGTGATATCACTGAGGTGCTACCATTAGTCATGCAAAGTAATGTCATGCAGGTTGTGGTTTGTTTAGTAATAACGCGATATTGTAGCACCTAACGATAAGGAATTATAATAAATCTTATTCCCTTCAACGCCGTCAGTCACTAACTACAACCCCATGTATAGTCGGCGGCAAAAGTTGTTGCGCCACATCTGCCAAATAAAGTTCAGTATGGAAATAAAAGCTTCACAGGCTAGTAAACAAAAGAACCAGAGAAGTTTATCAATTTGTTCCCAGGATATTGTAATTCTGTATGGTGAATGTGTTTGTTTGATGATTATCCATTTGTTATCCTTCAAGAAGCCCTGAGTGAGGCGACAGGACTCTTGCCGCCAACTGTACAGGACCCCGTCACAGTGGGAGGATGTATTGTATAGAGTATGGTTGTGTGTACAGGCTCTCAATAATGATTCGACACCCCTTGCTCTGATATACTCTTTGCAACGATCACTGTTACAGACGGCGTGAAAATACGCACGTGATTCATAATGCCTCGCGTTGTATAATGTATAACTGTAATGTATAATAGTAAATGTACGGTTGGCCATTGAAAATCTTACACAGGCTATATGGACAGAGAGGTAATTATTCTGAAAGTACTGCAATGAATGGTCTACCAAGTGACTCGGTATTTGCAAAACAACAAACCTAATAATAAAGTTGCATTGCAGTTACGTAGTCTTTCATTTTCTCTATGTTGTAAATCATCGAAAACAACAGAGTGTGTACGAATTCTTGTGGCCAATAGTACAGTTGGACACAGGAATTCGTAGTACAGCCCAGGTGAAAGATTCTTGTCCCTCTCCAGTAACCAGTGATTTTTGTTCGGTATTTGCTTATCGTCGCCATCCCACATAATAGTTTCTGCCCCTGGTATATTTTATTGGCCGCAGAGAAATTTCATGCTGGGAAAAGCTGAGCATCTTCTACCTTGACTGTACCACGAATTCATGCGTCCAACTGTACATACTGCACATACATAGAGTGAGTGTAGAGGCGATGGCCAGGTGTTTTGAATGATGTCTCACTGCTTTTGGTGACCATTCATCCACCACACTTGTGACCCAACTGTGTATTTATCTTCAATACTGAGACGGTCTTCTTTCGTCTTCTCTCATCTTCAATAACCCAACTATACTAGTTACTCTCTCTCTCTCTCTCTCTCTCTCTCTCTCTCTCTCTCTCTCTCTCTCTCTCATACTGAGTTTGAGAGTCGTGGATATGGTTGTCATATGATTAGAACTCTGTGTATGGTAAAATGTTTATACTGAGGTGTATTTGTCAGAACAGTAATGAGCATTTAGGTGCCACATCTACGATTTTTGAACTTCAGCCGAGAGAATGAAAAAAAAAAAAAAAAAATAGTATAAGCGATGGGATGAAGATGTAAATTGAACTGTGCCGTGACTATGGTGAAATTCTCTGGTTGGTGATTTGGAAGGCTACTGCCAGCTGATTCCTCCTAACTATACCAGGAAACAGATGTCCTTAATGATACTAAGAGGGGATCAGTTTCATGGCATAGTTTGGAGGAATCACAGACCTTCCAATTTACCAACAAGAGAATCTCCCTTTAACGATGGTACTGCTGGTGAGCATCACAAATATGACATCACAAAAACCTGACTACTTCCCTAGACACTTGATACCAAATAAGGACAAGGAGAATACAATATACTGACGGCTTTCATACACACACGCTATCACTCACTCAAAGTATGTGCTGCAGAATGTACAGCGAAAAATATAGAAATTTTACACTAATTGCCATGATCAATAACAACACTAAACTGACAGCCGTAAACTTATTCAATTCCAGGCACGTCCCGAGGCACTTAGAATAGCTGACGAATTGCCTGCTGAAGTTAGAGTCGACGCAAGTAGCTCATCATATTATGGGTCATCACACAACGACTTTCTGGACAGCTCCTCATTTTCCTCTCCCCCATTCCTCTACAGTAGTTCTGACTGCAGCAACTCCTTCCATGACTTTCTGGACAGCTCCTCCTCCCCATTCTCCTTTAGTAATTCCGACAGCAGCGATTCCTTTAACGACTTTCTAGACAGCTCCTCCTCCCCTTTCTCCTTCAGTAACTCCGACAGCAGCGACTCCTTTAGCGACTTTCTAGACAGCTCCTCTTCATTTTCCGACAGCAGCGACTCCTTCAACGACTTTCTAGACAGCTCCTCCTCATTTTCCGACAGCAGCGACTCCTTTAGCGACATTCTAGACAGCTCCTCCTCATTTTCCGACAGCAGCGACTCCTTTAACGACTTTCTAGACAGCTCCTCCTCATTTTCCTTCAGTAACTCCGACAGCAGCGACTCCTTTAGCGACTTTCTAGACAGCTCCTCCTCATTTTCCGACAGCAGCGACTCCTTTAGCGACTTTCTAGACAGCTCCTCCTCCCCATTCTCCTTTAGTAACTCCGACAGCAGCGACTCCTTTAGCGACATTCTAGACAGCTCCTCCTCATTTTCCGACAGCAGCGACTCCTTCAACGACTTTCTAGACAGCTCCTCCTCATTTTCCGACAGCAGCGACTCCTTTAGCGACTTTCTAGACAGCTCCTCCTCATTCTCCTCCAGTAACTCCGACAGCAGTGACATCAGCAGCGTGGCTTAGGACACCTCAAACTCCTCGTCGTCATCTTAGAGACTTAGATTCTCCAGTTGGTGAGTTGAAATAGGTTTAAGGAGGTGAGGGAATAGGGGGACAGGCTTGGGGTGGGGGATTTAGGGGGGTGCGGGAGCGGGAGTAGGGGGACAGGCTTGGGGGAGGGTTAGGGGGGTGCGGGAATAGGGGACAGGCTTTCTACCCCCCCCCCCAAGCCTGTCCCCCTATTCCCGTACCCCCCCCCAAGCCTGTCCCCCTATTCCCGTACCCCCCCCCCCCCAAGCCTGTCCCCTACTCCCGCACCCCCTTAATTAGCTGCAATCTTAGGTGGATAATTATGACCTTTGTAATATTTGAACACTCATATTACACACGTGGCTTTGAAGACATAATATCATCGAGGCAATTATTTCATTACTTTTTCATGGCCTTTCTGTGACAAGAGTAACGTAAGTGCCGCTCGTATCAAACAGTGTTAATTTTTTTACACCTATCCCAGAATTCTATCTTAAACTCGTGGTATAGTCTATCTTACCTGTGAAACACAAATTAACAGTTCCGTGTAAGTAATCGTGGTTCCTTAAGTACAGTTTATTACTTATTTCAATATTGATATAGGCTATAGGTTAATACTTATAGCTAGGAAGTCGAATTCGTGGTTTTCATATGATTTCTGGGTAAGTATCTTGGTCAATAAATGTATATACTGATTCTTAGCCAATTCAGCAACTCACTATACGAAGCTGCCCTAGGTAATACGTTAATTATCTACTGCCTTTATGGTTAAAAAGAAATGTAACTAAAATATATCGCTTACAGGGAAACCAGCATATCTTTATGTACATGAACTTAATGAGTAAAATGAACTTGTTTCAACATGTGTACAACGGAGGTCCTTCATGTGATAATAAGTTAGAAAAAATATACATAATTATTAGTCTTTCTTTAGGGGATAGTATACTTTTGGTACATTAGAGTGCCTTGATTTCTCCAAAGTATGCCAGGAAACAGGACCAGATGAACAAAACTAATGGTGGACTGTTGCTGGGAATAGTTTGGAGGAATCATTATCTTCAAAAATGCCCAAACTCTACCCTCCTCCCCTTAAAGAGCTAACTGCATCCTATTGATATGTGAATTTTAAACACATGTCTTAATAGAGTTAACGTGTTTATAGGTATTGTTTAAGAGTTAATTATCACGTATAGAAGTGTGAACAGTTATAGTTAATAGAGTTAACGTGTTTATAGGTATTGTTTAAGAGTTAACTATCACGTATAGAGGTGTGAGCAGTTATACTAAACATTGATCTTATAGTGATGACCATTTTCTACTGACAGCTGTGGGACGGACCTGATGTACGACGATGTAACAAGACCACACACGGAACACTACTATGATGACAACACAACCACATTACAAGACCACACACGGAACACTACTATGATGACAACACAACCACATTACAAGACCACACACGGAACACTACTATGATGACAACACAACCACATTACAAGACCACACACGGAACACTACTATGATGACTATAACCACATAACAAAACAACACACTGAACACTCCTCTGATGACAACACAACCACATAACAACACAACACACTGAACACTCCTCTGATGACAACACAACCACATAACAACACAACACACTGAACACTCCTCTGATGACAACACAACCACGTAACAACACAACACACGAAACACTCCTCTGATGACAACACAACACACTGAACACTCCTCTGATGACTATAACCACCCCATCCCACTCCACCTGGTGATGAAATGTTAAAGGAGGATATACAGTAATGCTATCGGTGAATTGAGACATATTTCTGAGCTGCGTCAAGTAACAATTAATCAAGGCCTGGCGAGCATCTACATCAAGAGTTCGTGAAAGTCTGTCTATAAGGGCGACCCACACGTATTACAGCCTCATTAAAGTTCTCAGAGATATACCCTCTAACGAGATGTCAAAGTTCACCCTCATTTATTAAAGTTGTCAAAGTCTGAGAGAATCGCCAAAAAAAAATTTCAACCTCATTTTTAATAAATTTATAAAACAATTTTGAAGCTATATCCAGAACACTTCCAAAATGTAATAACTTCTCACCAGCCACGAGATCCACCCATGGTAAAAAAAATTATATATATATTTTTGTAAAGCTCTACACGTAACTTTGTGGGAAATCCTTTTAACAAACAGATACAAAAGGTCATTTATATTCACCTTGAGGTCTTAAAGCATCAGCATGTGCCAATCTACTGAACCTGTTTTCAAATACAAACATCCTGATTAAAATATGAATGCAAAAAAATATATATAAAATTTTAAACACTCACCCATGTAGGATTCCTCAGAGACGAGCATAGGTGTACACTTAAGGTTGTATAGGCTGGATGGATGGATGTACAGTATAGGGTAACACAAACATGATTGGTAAATTGATTATCACTACAGCTAGTTGATGGTTTGTGTTAGTGTTGTTGTTGTTGCTCCTCCCGTCCTGTGTGGTGAGAAAAACTTATATTACGATGGCAATATTGGACACATAAATAATTACGGGGTTGAGTTAACTGAGCAGACAATAATTTCAGTTATTATAGAATTGATGAGACACTATAAATTCCATGCAGTTTTATCTTGAAATAATAAACAGTAAAAGATCTTACAGCTCGTTTGACTATACCTCTTAGGACTAATAACGAAAAGCTACTGTACAGGTAAATTTTCCGTAGACATAACGTTAAATCCAACTCTGAACCCCAGGCAAAGGGTTAAATTTCTTGTCCAATACTGAAATAACAATAAGAGTATATATATAGGCAACCCATGATTGAAACCTTGTCAAGGCAAAAATATCACTGCTTCGTCCAAAATATTTTATTATAATTATTTAGGAAAGTTCTGTAAAAATACAATATCCTTTATGACTTACGTGCTAACCTCCTTTTGTAAGTACTGTACAGACTGGAACATTGGAATAAAATATAATAATAAGTAAACAATAATTTTCTCCCATGATTCCAAACTCTATGTTGATACACTGGATGGTTATCAGTATCTTCTATAAACTGTTCTTTATTAGACCTTGTGAGAGTTGAATTAATTCTATTCATCCACTGGAGTTACAACATAATGGTGTCATATATTGTGGCTCGTACGGTACTACCTTTCCGTACCCGGTTTTAATAAGGGACTCTGTGATGTTGTGAGAAAAATGGAGGTAAATGAGTAATTCAAATATTGTCACTAAACACCACCTAAATGGAAGGAGTTTGTTTCGTTGCATAGTCAAGAGGAATCAGAAGCATCCAATTCTCATAAACAATCACAGGGTCCTTAATTAAGTGCATGCAATAACGAGCCTCGAACCTGGGCTAACTTGGCACGAGGCGAGGACGCTACCACTGCACCAACTGTATACAGAAATAATGTCAGGTGAACGTCTAACAAGTCTTTACTGAAAAACATCACTGACAGAGCTGAGACTAGAGCTAACACTGTCTCATCTCTCTGTCACATACTCCCTCCTCCTCCTTGTACAGGGTCTTACAGGTCTAAGGCAGTCGTTTTTAATCCTCATATCAATCAATCAATCAATCCATCTCACATTGGCTATACATTGTTACCTGTTTCAGATATTTATTTATTTAATTTAGTTGCCACCTCATGCCCTACGGGGGATTACGATACTGTTGTCAAATGGAAGGGCTAATGAGTCTCCAAATTACGTCAGGATACAAACTGCCTTGGGATATTTGTGGGGACCAGTTTAGTGGCATAATTTGGGGGAATATTTTACCGTGAATTAGCCAGCAACTGATTACTCCTAAGTGAATGTTCCCAGAGGTACGTTTTCCCGGGGTTTGTGGATATACATTAAGGGAAAGGTATAGATTTGCCATTTTTGGAGATAATTATTCATCCAAACTATTCCAAGCAACAGACCACCATTATTTTAGCTATTCTGTTCCTGTTTCCTGGTGTACTTTGGAGGAATCAAGGTGTTCTAATGTACCAAAAGTATATTCTCTCCTTAATGCTGGGTGAGTTGGGACACGAGTAACAACAATGATCAGTCAGCATGGGGTTTGAGTCACAGCTCACTAAGATATTGGTGCTTCTTGTAATTATAACTATCGCCTCATGCACCTTTCACTGACCTATTTTTTAACTAGATTGTATTAATATATCTACAGAAGACAAAATACAATTCATATAAATACAGAGCATAGTTATATACAAAGGTTACATATACATACATATAAATTCATATACAGTATTATATGAGAGAGTTTTCAACATTATAAAGTATCTACACACATAAGTACAAGCACTTCCTATTTACACTATGTATAATTGACACTATATCTTATGGTGATACCATTGGGTTTTACAGACTTAGTTGAGGCATACGTAATACAGTACATATTTTAAAGTGCGTCTCTATCAAATTTTGTGTAGTCTTCTGCATTTTAAATATTATAATATGTACGTGTCAGTCAAGCTTCGTGTCGTCTTTTGAATTATAAGAACCTTACAATATGTGAGTGTCTATCAAATTTTGTGTCGTATTTTAAATATTTAGTCTTAGAATAAAATATACATAATATATCACGTTTGCGTCAACCCATTCTGATGAATTTTGTCAGAAATTTTACCTCAGAACCATACTAAAAAAGTTTTTAAAAAGAATACTCGGTTGCATTGCAGCAAACTAATTGGAATTTAATGATAAAAATCGGAATGACATAATTAGATATCTAATTTCAATTAAAAATTAAATAATTTTGTTAAGAACTACTAGACTAATTTCTTCTACTGATTACTGAACGATACTCATCAACATTTATCACAAGAAATTTACGTGGAATTAAATATATTTCTTCACATTTAAAACGTACGACGTGTCATTATAACATTGACTAGTGGACCAATACACTGTAACTCGTGGACCAATACACTGCAACTAATGGAGCAATAAACTACAACTGGTGGACCAATGTTGTACTATAAGGGGTCCAAATTCAAGCATCAGTGTACACTTTGACAAAGCAGCATAACATATTTTTAAGAGAGTCTCTGTGGAAGGCAAGGTAAAGTAGATGTCATTTGCAGGTGTGTTCCTCGGCCTCCTCGCGACAGGTGTGGCAGGTGACGTAGCAACACCAGAAGAACTTGCAATTGCACTGCCATTGTCGCGTGTACTGGTGTGTGTTGTAGCCCCGTCCACAGCACAGCACATCACACCCACCTGACCCTGTACACGACACAACAAAACACGTCATACAACACAACAAATGACAACCAACGTTAGGCACTATATTACATTACATGATACATACATAACACAGCACACATCACACCAAAATACATAATACAACACAGGATAGGGAAGAGAAAAGACAAAACAAAAAACAAGAAAATAAAACAGAAAATAGCAGCAGTATAGATTTCAAAACCAGAGATGATATGACAGCCAAACAAAATAAAACATGAAAAAAATAAACAGTAACCAAACCAAGCCCATTGCAACCCACCCAACAAGTAAACAAACAAACAAGCAAACAGACACAGGGACCTTATCACTACCCATTCTATGACTCTCTCGTGTCCCCCCTATACCGTATACCTACCTTCAAAATCTAAATAAATATACCTTTGCCTACCTTTCTCTGTCCTGTTACAAGTCCTGCCGTGTGTGCCGAGTGATCCCGTGGCTGGGTCCCGGTCACAGTAGCTGGGGCTGGAGTGGATATAGACGAGGTGGGAGCGTCGGGGTCGTCTGCTGCGCCTCCTCCCGTGTTCCAGACGGAGGTATGGGGTCGCTCGTTGCCGGCTCTGTGAGGGTCGAGTTGATGGAATGACTTTGTGAGGGGGTTTGTGATGATTGATAAAAATAAAAATAAAAATAAAAATAAAAATAAAAATAATAAAAATAAAAATAATAAAAATAAAAATAAAAATACTACTACTACTACTACTACTACTACTACTACTACTACTACTACTACTACTACTACTACTACTACTACTACTACTACTACTACTACTACTACTACTACTACTACTACTACTACTACTACTACTACTACTACTACTACTACTACTACTACTACTACTACTAATAATAATAATAATAATAACAATAATAATAATAATAATAATAATAACAATAATAATAATAATAATAATAATAATAATGCTGATGCGAAAGATCCCATACTGTAAAGTCAATATAACGAGTAACCATAGTTTTGTTCCTCACACTAACATTAAAATAGGGTACTGACCTTGTGCAGTGTGACCGTCTTAGCCTTGTGGTACTTCTGCAGGAGGTATGACCCAACAGCATTGAAGGGTGGAAGTGTGACCCAACAAGTCTTCATGGTACACGACCCAGATACACCGTGACACTTACACTCCGTCCTCAGGGTTCGTCTCACAGCCTGGACACAAGATAACTTATTAGATTTACACAGATGGAGTGACACTGGTAAATCTACTACGGTACAGCCACAATCAAATATCCACCGACACTTTCCTTCCATCGTAGTAAATATCTTGGTAATAAAGAACAACAGATGTATGATTTTGCAGCACCTCATAGTAATAATTAAGGGGGTTGAGTTGACATAAGGCGTTGTATGATTGTATTTTATATGATACTGATTTATTTGTAGATAGAAGGAAAGTGTTGGTGGTTATTTGATTGTGGCTGTACATGTGAAGAATTGAATTGAAGAAGAAGAAGGAAGACCGCCTTAGGCCTGGAGGAATCCGTAGTGAGAGGGACAAGGTGTCAGAGAGGCGGGACAAAAAACACGAAGGAAAAAGAAGGAATGGAGGGACAGCTGTAGAATTGAATGGGGGTGGCTGAGGTTCTAAAGGGTGCCAAAGCTCTAAAGGTACTGCCTACATCACGGAATGCAATACGGGGGACGAGTGCCAAGAATAACTGAGCTAATTCTTCGAGCAAAAATAGCAGTTCTTCTTTCTTCCCAAAGTTCTCAAGATCATAACATGAAACAAATCTCTCTCTCTCTCTCTCTCTCTCTCTCTCTCTCTCTCTCTCTCTCTCTCTCTCTCTCTCACACACACAGGTGAAAGGTAGTAGTGTGCTCACCCTCCTGCCGGCGTTGTTGTTGTGGAGGTTCATGAGGGCACGGGCATCACCTTCAGTCTCCCGGGCGTCAACAAACCGACGAGAAAACTTTATACCGAACCTGAAAAAAAAAAATGTATAAAGTTTTGTACAGTCAGACATACCTAAGAATGATGCCAGTCAACTTTTATAATTATAGATGGTTTGTTCAAAAGTATCATAGAGGGTCAATGTTAGAAAAAGACTACTATTACTACTCTTAGTACTCCTACTCCTACTCCTACCCCTACCCCTACTCCTACTACTACTACTACTACTACTCCTACTCCTACTACTCCTACTCCAACTACTACTACTACTACTACTACTACTACTACTACTACTATTACTACTACTACTACTACTACTACTCACCTGATATCTGCACTACAGCCTCCCCACTTCCACCCTCCAGAGCTGTAGATGTTCCGTTTACGATGGTCACAACCGCATGTGGAAATGTTCCCTCGGGCACAAGCTGAAGTCACACTGTGGGTCACTCCGGCACTGGCCACGGCGTAGGTGTAGGCCGCTTCACGACTACCTGAGGAAGACGGGGAATATAAAGGAATATAATGGAAGTTCAGGCAACAGGAGGTCCATAGTGGCCTTTTACGAGGTTACCTGTTTCACTACGCTAATTTGGACTAGGTGGTGTTGAAGGAAAGGATAGATAATAAAGGGAGGGGAAACTGTTGGCTGTTTGTGGTGATTTTGTACTATGGTGCTCAAAAGTTCATTCCCTCAGCCAGACACAATATTGATGACTGAATCGCCTGTGGTTCGTACGACTAAACAACAGAGGGTGAAATTATGGCGGAATGTGTTTTGTCGTTCGAACCACAGAATATTCAAGTTGTATTGTGGCTGGCTGCATGGCTCAGGGAACGAACTTTGTGTGCACCATAGAACAGTAGTCAGGGAATGTTTGGATGATGCTTCCTAAACCTCCCAAGTTATCTGTTAATAGTACTGTCCTATGTCTTGTATCTGGATGTGTTTATTTCAGGACTGTAAGAGATAATAATGAAAATGCATAAATGAAGAATGAGAACCGATTAATTCTCTGGTATAAATAAATAAAAAAGATGTAGCCACTGCTAAGGAAACTCGCAACAACAACAACAACAACAACAACAACAACAACAACATTATTTTCGTCTCCCCAAGAGCAGGGGAAATTAAACACAGCGTGATACTGTCAGAAATTAAGTTTAAGGTTAAATGTGTGTGTGTGTGTGTGTGTGTGTGTGTGTGTGTGTGTGTGTGTGTGTGCGTGTGTGTGTGTGTGTGTGTGTGTGTGTGTGTGTGTGTGTGTGTGTGTGTGTGTGTGTCCAGTTTACCAACAATCTTGGCCTCTCCTCTAATCCCCTTCCCTGCCAACACCCATCCTCCCCTTCGTTCCTCAGTGTCACATTCGCCTTAAGGACCCTGTGATCGTGTATGAGACTTGGTGGCTCCTGATTCTTCCTGACTATGCCACGA